>CM060655.1:36439326-36511826 GCA_030686955.1 Odontamblyopus rebecca
CCCTCTCTCTCTCCTCTCTCTTTCCCTCTTCTCTCTTCCTTCCCTTTCTCTCTCTCGGCCGCTCTCTCCTCTCCCTCCCTCCCTCTTTCTTTCTTTCTTTCTCCTGCTCCTTCCTTTTTCTTTCTCTTTCTCTCTCTCTCTCTCCCTCCTCTCCCTCTCCTCTCCTTCTCTCTCCCTCCCCCTCCTCTCCTCCCTTCTCTCACTCCTCTCCCTCCCTCACTTTCTCCTCCTCCTCCCTCTCCTCTCTATCTCCCACTCCCCTTTCTCTCTCTCCCCCCTCCTCTTCATCCCTTCTCTGTCCTTCTCTCATCTCCCTCCCTCTTTCTTTCTCTCTCTATCCTTCCTCTTTTTTTTCTTTCCCTCCGCTCTTTCTCTCTCCCTCCCTCCTCTTTTTCCTTCTTTCTTTCTCTCTCTCTCCCTCCCCGTCCTCTCCTCCCTTCTCTCCCTCCCTCACTCTCTCCTCCTCCTCCCTCTCCTCTCTATCTCCCACTCCCCTTTCTCTCTCTCCCCCCTCCTCTTCATCCCTTCTCTGTCCCTCTCTCCTCTCCCTCCCTCTTTGTTTCTCTCTCTCCCTCCCTCCTCTTTTTCTTTCTTTCTTTCTCTCTCCCTCCCTCCTCTTTTTCTTTCTTTCTTTCTCTCTCCCTCCCCCTCCTCTCCCTCTCCTTCTCTGCCCCTCCTCTTCATCCCTTCTCTGTCCCTCTCTCCCTCTTTCTCTCTCTCTCTCTCTCCTCTCTCTTCTCTCTGTGAGTCATTGCCCCGCCCCCCGCCTCCCCGTCTTTGACTGACAGCTCTGCTCCTCCACTCCCTGCAGGGTCACATGCGTCGGGGGACCAATGGCGTGGCTCGGGGGGCGGAGCTCGGGGCTGTGGGGCATCTGCAGGCTGAGATCCTTCACATGGACCTGATCGACGGAGGGGCCGTGGACCTCGCCGACGCCGTGACGGCCAAGGCCTCGTCCTCCGCCCGCGCCGCCCTGCCCGTCGCCAAGGAGACCGCCTCGCCGCCCGTCACCATGGATACGTACCGGCCCAAAAGACCCACCACCCTGAACCTGTTCCCCATCGTCCCGCGCACACAGGTGAGAAACGGAGCGCGCGTTTGATATTTTTATCATTTTTACGACTTATTTTAAATTTTTCATTACCGTTTTTACATTTTTACTCTTTGTTATTATATTATATTGTGATCTGTGAGCTTCTGTGTGCAAATAATTGTCTTTGTGGATCAATAAAGTTTGTCTAAGTCTAAATTACAGCACTTAACAAATGTATAAGACCACCTGTCATGAAAAAAAAAAACAGAAAACATAAATAATTTCATAGTATATCAAAAACCTTCATGGTTATTTGTTTAGAAAATGACAAATTGGAATAATTTAATATTGCAATTTATTGTATATATAGTTTTAAGATAGCAATTTATATTATACATAGTTTTATAATCCTTATCTTTATAGATCTTTATAGTCTATTTTTAACTTAACTGTACTTCTATTGCTGCTACTGTTTTCTTGCTGTTCTCTTAACTGTGCATTGCAACACTGAAATTTCCCCATTGTGGGACAAATAAAGGACATCTTATCTTAACAAAATAGTCCTTGTTGACAAATAATGGCCAAAAATGTTCATTTTCTTGAGCGAATACATATTTTTGGCATCACTTTGTCATGTTTACATCTTAATTTGTCATAATTATGTCACTTACTGCCTACGTGTCATTGTAAACGTCTATTTTTTCATTTTTTTTTCACTTTTGACAGCTGTACCATAGTTACTTTTATAACTTTATGATAATACAATGAGCAATGTAGTCTAATTTTGTTACACCATTATAATCCAGGTTGTTTTTAGACTATTTTGGACTATGAGGGCCACTATACTCTCCTGTATTAAGTATTTACTAAGCTTATATCATTCATATTCAAAAGTTACACAGAGTAACTTTAAATCTCTGGATGCAAACACATTCAGCTTGTATTTTGTATGTTTTAGTGCACAAATTGCAGTTATGTTCCCTTTGTTACCGCCTGTAATACAGAACGAGGCTTGTTTTTTTTTTTGTTAAAGCTTCGCTCAGCAGTGTTTTCTGTCCCATAATTCCTCTTGTTTTTATTGCACAGAGGCTTGAATGGAGCCGTCCCTTTATCACTGTGGAGCGACGGCCCCTGCAGCTCTGTTGTTGCGGTTAAAGCTGAATATAGATACACACAGAAACAGCACGAGTGTTTTTATGAACCGACAATGTTCAAATTCAGCATTCGCGGGGTTTCTGTTTGGAGATTTAATTCAGAACCGTTTCTCTGACATAAAGCGATACATGCCCCAGCTGCACATCTGAAATTTTACGTGAAATTTTAGAAAAGAATTTAGGAAAAAGAAAAAAAAAAGTTACTAATTTAATGTGTACAGGTGTGTGTATACATGGAGGGTATATATTTGTATGTACACGCATGTGTTTTGTTTTCAATGTTCATGTGGAGCCCAGAAAAGGGGGTAGGTGGTATTTATTTTTATTTATTTTATTTAATCTTGGGGGCAAAAAATATAATAAAAATAATAATAAATAAATAAATAATTTAAAAAATGTTTAAAAAAATTTTTTTTGATTTTGGCTGATAAAAAATTGATTATACACAAAAATATAATAAAATAAAAAAAATCTTTTAACCATTATTACGAACTATTACTAACTAATTAAAAACTAACGTAAAAACAGTTCTTAGTAGGTTTGTCAAAAGTATCGGATACTAAAACTGATATAGAAACTAGATACTCATTTGAGCAGGTATTGATACTAAAATAGTTACTAAAACGAGTATAAAAACGCATAGTTTACGCCCGTGGACCACTGTAGAACCTACCTGGACACAGATACATGAGAATATAAAAGAAAATACAAGATTTAATGCTGAAAATCACCTTCTGTCGTCTAAAGAAAGAGTGTTTTTAATTATCATTGTGTTGTCGGAATAACAACTCCAAACTACTAATTCAAACCCAAAGTAAACACGGTGGAGCGAGAGGCCGGTGAGGTCAGAGCGGATCTGTGAGTGTCTCTGGATGTTTTCCCCCGTTTGAACAAAAGGGAAATTGTCCGTTTCCCTTCGGCGCTTGTCTTTGAGCTGCTCGAACATGTGACTCTGTGAACGAAGGTTTATGTGGAAGATTAACCGCGCATTTTCCACGCACAGATAAGGGAAAAACCAGGGAAGTAACAATAACCGAAATCTGGTGATATCGTATCGTCAAAGGTCTCACAATAATATCGTGGAGCATCACAATATATCGAATCACAAGTCTCTTTGCTTAAGTGAGTAGTTCTGATGCAGAAATAGCTAAAAAAAACAGAGGGAACTACATAGACCATGATCCTTTGCTCCTTTTCAGTGTAGACGACATGAAGAAATAACTGTTCTAAGCACTTTTACATCTTCATTCTTTGGATTAAGTCTTGTGAAGGCGTTTTTAGAGGAAAAAGTCGCTGATTCACCCACAAAATATTGCAATAAATATCGCACCGTGAGATGTATATGGTGAAAATATCGTATGGAGAGATTTAGATATCGTTCCATCCCTAATGACAATAAATGTTGTACCAAATGACCGGTCAAAGCGTTTTTAATGTCTTGTTATTATGTAGAATATCGTAATATCGTGAGCTTCCCCACGATATCGCAGTAAATATCGTACCGTGAGGTTCAAACCGTGAAGATATCGTATCGTGAGACTTGGATATCGTGACACCCCTAGTAAAAACTGTTCTTGTGAGTGAATATTACAGCACAAATAAGACCAGGCAGTTCTGAAAAACCCAGATTTGTTGTGTTGTTTATCTTTACGCATTTATAATTACAATACGTGACGGCAGTACTTACATTTCTACTTTTATTCTGTTATCTGTACTATATCTAAGACAAATTTCCCCCGGTTTAATCTAGTCTTATCGTCTTTTGCATCTTGTCTTGTCATAGTGTTTGAATAAAGCGCTTTGTGTTGCATTTTTGTAGGAAAAGCGCTCTATAAGTAAAGTTTGATTGGTTGATTGAATAGGAAAGACATAATTATCCAATCCCAAAGACTACAGTAGGCAGAAAGTGCAGTGTCAATAACAAAATATGCTCTTTTTATGGGGGAAATACTGCTAAACCTCGATTTTAGATCTGTATAAACATGCTCTGAAATGTTTGGGCTTTTTATCAGTTCATATTTCAGTCATCGCTCAAATGTTCAAAATGTACCTAATGTAACCTGATCGCAAAAAACAGAAAAAATACAACAAAAACCTTACATTTTTCATCATAATACTTTTCTTAGAGGCGTTCATTGATACAGGAATGGCAAAGGCGGTTTCTATCATGATTTATTTATAATGATTTGTAAATCAAAACAGCAAATTCTGCCAAAATGTCCCTTCTAACTAATCATACTGGTATCTTCTGGCAAAAAGGATCATTTCCTCGTGTCTCCTGTGTCTTGTTTATCCTGGATCCAACATAAATGTGATACTAGATACTCATTTGAGCAGGTATCGATACTAAAAAAGTCACATTCACGGGACAGAAATGACGCGTTTTTAAGACCACGTGGGAATGTAACAGAAAGAACTGAGATTTAATGTTGAAATTCACATTCTATGGTCTAATTAAAGTGTTTGTATTAATATTGTGGCATCGGAATCAGTATTGAGCATCAAATCAAGTTGGAAATTTTAGTACAGCCTATGGTGGCAACACTTGCAGCCGTCCCCGTCCCCGCTGTGAGCTGGAGCGTGTGGGTTTGACAGGGAGGGACTCTGCGGATCAGGGGTTACGTAATAAAACACAGTGACATAACTGTGCCATTGTCTGGGCCCCAGATTCAGACGAGACGATTCAAGCAGAAAAATCAGATCACGGACGAGAGAATGTTACTGAGGTCCATTCAGACGAGAGCCGGGGCTGTTTGTGCTGCAACAGGGAGGGGGAAAAAACACGTTAAACGGCGCATTTTACTCTTTTTCGATCTGTTATAATGTTGTTTCCTCGTCACAAACAGACCTGGAGTTGTGTTTTGTTTCATTCACACATGTTTAACGCACAAATCCTGCATATTTACGCTGAGTTCTTCTCCCAAAACACTTTGCTCCACCTTGTGCTGGCATGTGGTAATGCAGGAAGTGCTTCACAGCGTTTTTAAACTCCAGACTGTGGATTTATAATAAAAACTGGATAAGGCATTTCCACTCTGTCCTGGCTCAGGACGACTAGTGGTCACTCCAGGTACTGCAGCTCCTGGGAGTTTGGGCCCAGAAAGAATAGTTTTACTTCCAACATTGTTCTATCAACGCAGACATTTACATCGATATTCTGCCGTAATAACACATTCGCTTCGGGTGCTTTGTGGATTGAATAAGACTGTTTTTAGTGGCAGGTTAACAGGCGCCGTTCAGATCCGCTAGCCTAGCTTTAGTGACAATTGCAAATGTAAGGACTGGATGAATTAATTTTAAAAAATACACTCTGGCTCACTAGGAAATGAGGCCCTAT
Source organism: Odontamblyopus rebecca (assembly GCA_030686955.1). Lineage (NCBI taxonomy): Eukaryota > Metazoa > Chordata > Actinopteri > Gobiiformes > Gobiidae > Odontamblyopus > Odontamblyopus rebecca. The sequence goes on from CM060655.1 coordinate 36,444,851, forward strand.
GTCCAAAATTCTGGATTGTCCCTTTAAAGTGAAATGTTTTCCATTTACTGTCATGTTTATAAAAGGTGTTGCACAAATAAAGTTGGGTTGGACTAGACCAGGGTGGGCAAACTACAGCCCAGGGGCCACTTGCGGCGGCATAATCTTTTTAATCCGGCCCGCTGAACTTGAACAAACTGTAATAAAACTTCTTAGTTTTATTTTCCCTGCAATTCCAGTGTTTCCCAATAGATGGCGCACTCTAGATACATTCATACATAGGGTCAGATTATCCACATGGGCCTAGGGGTAGAACTACATCCTGAACACGTCTTCCTCACTCATGGTCCGAAAACCTTCCCATAAAGCACTGCGGCCGAGTATATACCTACGTCACTTGTTTTAATTTTGTCAAGAATTATTAAAAATCAGAAAATAATCACATAATTTCTAATGATTTTTCCTCTTTAAGAAAAAAGCTGGTTATGTTGATGTTTGTGCGCATGTTCAGCAGACAGAGGCAGACAGATGGAGCATAGATCTATGATATTGCAGGAATCTCAATATACCTACATGTCCTGTTGGATCCTGTTAAGTTACTGAGAATTTTAAATCGAGACATTTGAATATTCCTACATGCACAGTTGTGCTCATAAGTTTCCAGACCCTGGCAGAATTGATGATTTCTTGGTCCAGAAGCTGCACATGGGACGTACTTGGATATTCAACATGATAATGATCTAAAACACAAAGTGGACCTGTCACTGGCTCCAGCAGAATAAAGTGAAGGTTCTGGAGTGTTCGTCTCTTCTGACCTCAGTATCACTGAGCCTCTGGGCAGATTCAAGCTGCAGTTCAGACAAGAGCCCAAGAATTTACAGGAACTGGAGCCTTACTGTGAAATGTAAGATAGTAATTTATTGTATATATAGTTTTAAGATAGCAATTTATATTATACATAGTTTTGTAATCCTTATCTTTATAGATCTTTATAGTGTTTGGCTATTTTTAACTTAACTGTACTTCTTTTGCTGCTACTGTTTTCTTGCTGTTCTCTTAACTGTGCATTGCAACACTGAAATTTTCCCATTGTGGGACAAATAAAGGACATCTTATCTTATCTTATCTTTTGCCAAGAAGAATGGGCAGATTTACCATCAGAGAAAATAACACATCCACAACTATCACAAAAGACTCCAGGCTTCATTGGGTCATTTGTGTAGTTTCTGTTTCATTATGATTTAAAAAAAGAGGAAACACAGTTGTCTGATAATAAACGGCTTCACCCAAGCACCAACCATGAGTGAAAGAACAGTTTGTGTGTTTTCATTCATATTCTCTGAAAGATGGACAAGCACAACTGTAAATCGTTGGCTGCTGCAAGTTATTTTTGGCTTATTTGCCGGGCGGATGTAGTCAGGCCAGAAAACTCCATCTGCTCCGGGTCCGGCCCTTCCATCAAATTTTCGAACCCTCTGTGGCCCTCGAGCCAGAAGGTTTGCCCACCCCTGGACTAGACTGACTAGGAGGATTACACAGCTATAAGGCCGCATCGTAATATAAAAGGAAGTACTGTGATTTCACGTAGAAAATCGCCTCTGTTCCTTCTTTTCTCTCGTCTAAATAAAGAGTAAAGAGTTGTTTTTCTCTCCGCAGGTCAGTGGGTGAAAATCCGCGCCCACAGTAAACGAGCATAAACAGGAGTAATTTGAATCCCCGTTCCTCGGTTTAACACCACGGGCCTGTGATACGCGGTGACTGTTTGTTTACCCACAACGCACCGCTCCGCCGTGTGAGTCAGTGTTTCCATGGCGACGCTGGCGCACATCATGACTCACCGTTATTTTCAACCCGTCTTCGTCACTGGAGTTTCCTCCTCCTCCTCTAAGGATGAGAAATGCCAGATTTAGTGAGTGAGTCGGTGTGAGGTCGGACGGAACGAAAATAAAACGTGTGGAGGGGGTTTTATTGTGAAGTTTGCACGTTCTTCCCGTGTCTTGGTGGACGTCGTTCGTAGTTTTCCAAATCCACTTTATTTCTACAGCACATTTTACAAACAGAGCAGTTTCCAAAGTGCTGCACAGAAAAAAAGAATAAAAATAAATAATAATAATAATAATAATAATAATAATAATAATAATAATAATACATTTTATTTATTAGGCGCCTTTCTGGACACTCAAGGTCGCCTCACAACAACAGAAAACAAATTAAGTACGGTTAAAACATACAGTTAAAAGCCTAAAGTTAAACTGGGACAGTATTTAATTGATTGATTGTATTTAGCATTGTATTTAGTGTGTATTTTATTAGTATTTAGTATTTAATAATGTATTGGACAGTATTTGAATGAATTGACTTACAATTACTTATCAGCTATTCTCCCTAGAGACTTATGTCTAAAAAAAAAAATGCTAAAATTGGGTCATACCAGTCCTAAAACAATAAAACCAGTCAAATCAAATTAAAGCAACACCATAAAAATCACAAAATAGCATTGGAATAAGTAAAATAAAATAAATAAAAGACACAGACGACCGCACAAACTCACGCAGTGTTAAAAGCCAGAGAATAAAAGAGGGTTTTAAGATAAGACGTGAAACACTCCACTGTGGGGGCTGTTTGGACGAACCGGAAGCCAACGCAAAGACGCTGAAATCAGGGTAATGTGCTCATGTTTTTTGCTTCCAGTTAGAAGTCGTGCAATTGTTGGACTGGACTATAAATCACATTTTTTGGGTTATTTTATAAAATCAGCGACCGGGAAGAGACATTTCAACACTTCAGACTGTCGACCTCGGTGTGGAAATCTGCTGCAGTTTTCAGGACATCGTCGTTCGTGCTCTGATGGAGGCGGCTGCGTTCATGAAGCAGTCACCGCTTTTTTTGTTTTCTTCATTGCAGTTCGAGTTTCCTCCGCTTTTCTCCAGTCTCTTACAAGTTTCTCACTCACTCCAGACTTTCTTTCTCCTGCTCGATCACCGTTTTCAGCTGCAAATTTCACCACTTGCAGCTTGTGATCGGCAGAATATGATTTTCTTTTTGGGAGCATTTGTGTTCGGTTTTTCTCAGTTCTCTTTATAAACTGATGTTTAAACTTTTAATTTTCAGTGGCGCAGGAGTAAAGGGAGCAGCAGATACTGGCACACAAGCCTAGAGCGCCCCCTCGTGACTGTCAGTGCGGAAATAACCAACATGTGAAATTATATATTTTAATATATAAGTCACACCTGAGTATAAGTCGCAGGAAACACCCAAACCATGTAAAATGCAACTTATAGTCCGAAAAATATGGTAAATTTAACTTAAAATGATCTGAATTTTTGTACTTAAATATCTCATTACTCTTAAAATAAGAAAAACAACAACGTTTTACACTTAAAATAAGAAAAACAACAACTTTTTTACACTTAAAATAAGAAACAAAATTAAATGTTGCTTGAATTTAGAAAAAACACTTATTCCACTGGCAGATCATTTCACTTGTCAAGTTGAATCGACTCAAATAAAGTTAAATGTTCTTAATTTAAGTCATTTTAACTTACCTAGAGATTGTTTTTTCTCCAGTGCAGAATCGTACCTGGGATTTAAATGATCTTAATCGTGCTTTTTTGATGAATCCTGCAGTAAATCCACTCCCCCTGAGCCGTCACAAAACACTTTAAAATGTCCCATGATTGTCGCGTCACAGGTAGAAACCCTGTGCAGTTTTTAAGCCCATAATTCTCTGTCTCGTTCTGGAGCGCCCCCTCATGGCTGTCAGGGTGAAAATAATAATGTGAAATTACATATTTTAATCTATAAATCGCGGGAAACGCCCAAATCATGAAAAAAGTCCGAAAAATACGTCGGGTTGGAGTAAAACGTTTCTCTTCTTTTTATAACTCCATTGATCCATGTTACACTTGCCCCACTATTTAAAACCGCTCATTTATCAAACTTCTACAAACTTTTTTTTTAACGTTTTAACCTTCTCTGTGCGAGGTGAGTGAGTTTGAAAAGTTCCCGTTCCCTTTAAATTCTTGTCACGACTGAGACAAAAGCCTCTGCGCTCATGTGAAAAGAGGCTCGGCTCAGTCTGCCTCAGTCTGTGTCGCTGAGGTGGATCAGGCCCGGGTCCGGTCTCTGTTCAAACTCTCGCACATGGGTCCGGGGGGTATTTATAACTTTTTCTCGAGTTTGCTGATATTTAAAACCGTCTCTTCCCCTTTGTGCACTTCCTGTAGGACACTCTGAACAATAACTCCTTTGGAAAGAAGTTCAGCTGGCAGGAGAAGGTGTCTGGGTCGTCTCCACAGAAAACCGGTGAGTCCGACTTGTTTTTTGTGAAATGTGCGCTTAAAAAGACCCATTTTACGCTGTTTTTTGGTCTGTTTATTCGCAAAGTTGTTTCCTCATCAAAAACACACTTGGAGTTTTGTTTGTTTCATTCACACCCTGCGTTTTTAGACTTTAGAGTTCTTTTCTCAAACTGAAAACACACTTTTTAATGACATCTGGTAATACAGGATTGTCTTTCCTGGAATTATTTGGATCATTTGGACCAATTTCTACTGAACAAAAGCTAAAAAGTGGATGTTAACTTGAAAACTACCATGTTAAAAGATGGAACAGAGCATTTTGAGCTTTGGAAATGTAGATAAACTGATAATAAAGGATTATTCAAACGTGTGTGAACAGAGTTTGGTCCAAAGTTCGGTCCTTTACCGTGCGAGAAAAGGCCTCCAGCGTTAAAAAAAGAAGCTGCATTCAGTGATCATGTGTTTGTGAATGAGAGCTCTGTGAAATGTTCTGAAAAAGAGCCTGAGAACTGTGACTGAACTGAAGTAAAACGTTGGAAAACAGCTCTTTTAACTTAAATTCAGTAGAGATTGGCAATTCCAGGCTTGCAAATTATCCAAATGATTCTAGTGAAGGTGTGTGGAGTTTAAAAACACAGCGGAGCACTTCCTGTATTACCACAAGCCCAAGAACTCAGCTTAAATACGCAGGGTTTGTGTGTTAAATGTGTGAATGAAACAAAACACAACTCCAGGTACATTTGTGATGAGGAAACATTATAACATATATCGAAAAATAACAAAAAAAATGGGGCCTTTAAATCTTTTTTATTTAAATTTTTTGCTAAATTTATGGAATAGAGAAAATGAAATCAGTGTATAATTAATTGCACTTTACTATGCAGTGTTTGGTGCGCTAACAAAATGCCATTGTTTCTTAAATCACTCTTAAAATACTGAAATAAATGGAAATATTTACACTTTTAAACAAAATGAGAACAAACAGAGAGATGATCGAGGAATGTGACCAAACCACGAGGCTGGCTGACACTTTACGGTGTCAAACAATGAATGAATTAATTTGGTTAATCACTATTAATCGCAGTTAATTATTCTTCAACAAAAGACCAAACTGTTTTGACAAAAATGCAGTTTATTGCTCAGCTTGTTGTTGGTACAAGTGTCGTTGCTGCCGCTGAATCAAACCCGTGTTTTGCTTTAAGATGATATTTTAAACTCGTTGCGCTTCTGTGGAAAGAGAGTTCATCGCTGCGATATCTGCAAACTACCTTAGTTTTATCTAAAGTCCTGTCGGGCAGTTTTTTTGAAGAGAAAGTTGCGGCTGAGCACCAGTCACAGTCTCTTCTGTCGTCTTCACATCTGCGTATGGACCTGATCACTGACCTAATAACCTGCGCCGCCTTTCAGGACCATCCGCACTTTCCATAGAGAAAATAAATTGTGTGATTAATCTGCTTTAAAAAAAAAAAAACATTAGTGCGATATCTTCTTTGTGATTAATCGCATGTGTTAGCGTGTTAACACTGACAGCTCTAGTTTTTACATAAGGCTGATCAGTCCACAAAGGCACCAAAAGGCATAATATCATTCAGTGTGGAGTCAAAGTTATGTAAGCCTGACTCAGTGGAAGTGTCAGTGCTGTGGGCTCCTCTGTCTCACATTCACAGATCAGTGTAGGGACATGGGCCCTTAAACCTGAGGGGAGAAGTGTATTATCGTCTGAATAAGGGAGTGTACACACAGCTGCTATAGGTAGAGCCGCTATAGGTGCCGTGCTCAAAGGGATGGTTTCATATGACAGAGAGTGGTTATTTTTGCATTTAAAGACATAGGAGTGTAGCTAACCTTCATCCGTAAGCCAGTGTCAAAGAATCCAAGATGTAACTGAGATAATTTGAGGAACCATTGGTAATGATTTGATTCAAACACAATATTGACTTTTAATTACAGCATTTACTTTAAAAAATAGTCACATTTCTGAACTGTCTAAACTGTTTTAAATGGTTTGCAGTGATCCAAAGTTATTCCTCACTCACCTTATGCATTCTGAGCATCCTATTATTATTCGCAGAGAAGTTTACAAGCACTTTTCGCCGCTCTCAGACACCAAAGCGGAGTTTTGCAGTGACAGAACAGCTAACAACTAGCATGTTATGCACACTTCCTGGCTATCAGATGCAGACAGTATTAGACGCAGACAGCACGCGGAACAGAAGATATATTTTGACCTCAAAAATCTGCTTATACAATACATTTGTACTGGGGCAGGACAAATTTAGCTCCAGTGAGGGTCCGCCCCCTATTCCGACATCCCTTCATTATGACATGCCTCTGTTTAGACATGCCGTTTTTCAGACACTTATTAGACATGTCTTTTTTTTCCTCTCTCTCTGTTCTTTGATGTTCTTAAAGAGGAACTCTGCACGTTTGAAGCTAAAGTCCATTACTAGAGCTGGTTGAAAACTTTCAGAAGCCAAAAATCAGCACATCAGTGTTGCCTCAGCGGAGATCTCACTGTGGCAGTGAGTCTGTCAAGGCAACAAACTAGTGTAGTGATGGGGGCAAGTTCTGAACTTCCACGTAAAACGCCAATTTGTTTCACACTGAGGAAGCTTAACACCACTTTAACGCGTCTTAAAACAGCCACAAGTCTAACAAAACGCTCTGCCTGGGAACGTTATAAACAACTTTAAGTTACGTTAAGCACTTGCCCCCATCACTACACTAGTTTGTTGCCTTGACAGACTCACTGTCACAGTGAGATCTCCACCGAGGAAACACTGATCTGTGCCGTTTTTTGGCTTCTGACAGTATTCCACCACCTCTAGCAATGGCTTCAAGCAATTTAGCTTCAAACCCCCCCCCTTCTCACACACACACACACACCTATGCACAGTACAGGCAGACCAACTGAAATGTCACTACATGTCATACTTACATAAACATCTTTGTATCTGTGTTGTATCCTCATAATTTTGTACTTGTACGCAAAGTATAATAGGCTATCACATTAATATTATTCATGTCAGAAAAACGGAATGTTTGAAAAATAGTAAAGTGCCGCTACTCCAACAAAGAAAACAAAAGTCGAAGAAGTGGGATGCTTGAAAAATAATGTTTATGCTACTAATCCGACAATTAGACGTCAGGGTCTAAATAGTGACATGTAACCACTCCAATGTATGGGAAAAAATCTGGTTCAAGCCTATGTTCCTTGGATTTTAAGAATAAGAAACTATAAACTGAATAGCTTCAAATGAAAATTAGTCTTAGTTTAAAAAATTAGTTCTATGATTTTTTGGTATTTTCTTAATTTCCAACATGTTTTTGTATGTTTTATAATCACAAACTAAACTAACTACTTATTTGGTGTAAAAGATGACTTTTTTTTTGTCTTCTAATGATGTTTTTGTGTCTTTTTGTTGCTCCAGGTGAGCGGACCCCTCCTCGGGAGCACAGCTGTCTGAGCGACGAGGATAAAGTCCAGTCGGCCCAGACCAAAGACAGAGGCACCTCCACCGACGCCCCCTGCAGGCACAGCCACACGTCGCACTCCAGCTCCTGCTCGTCGGCTCGCTCCAAAGACAAACCCCCCGCCCCTCCGCCCCCTCCCCAAAACTACACCCCGGCCCCGCTCTACCCGACCAACAAAACCTCCACCGAGCCTCCACGCGCCGAGCCCACCGAGGAGATATACCTCACCCCGGTCCAGCGCTCCTCGTCCGGGGCCCTTGACTCCGCCACAGCCGCTCCGGATCGGCCGTTTCTCTCCCAGCAGACGGAGCAGGGGCGCATGTCCATAAGCTCGGACACGGAGGGACCCCCGCCTTACCAGCCCCTGCCGGACAGAACCGACCAGTGCATTTTCGAAGAGGATGAAATCTACGTTCCCCCTCCTTCCTACGCGTCCTGTGTGGAATCGCTAATAACTCCGCCGCACGTGTCCTCCATCGCGTTGGATTTAAGCTTGAAAACGTCCGGACTCGGCGCGTTCAGAGTCGGATCGTCTGTGGAGTACGTAGACGCGACCGACGACAGCTACTGCGGAGAGGACGAAGATGCGGACAGGATTATGATGGAGGGTCGACGGAAGAGCAAGGAGCAACAGGCTTTAACGGCGTCGCTAAGGACTTCCCTGAGCCCCGAAGCCAGCGGGTTGACGTACGATTCGGTCAAATACACTTTAGTGGTGGACGAGAACGCGCAGCTGGAGCTCGTCAGCCTGCGCCAGTGCTACCAGGGCTACAGCGACGACAGCGACTCGGCGACGGTTTACGATAATTGCGTCTCTTCGCCGTACGAGTCGGCGCTCGGCGAGGAGTACGAAGACGAGGACGAGGAAGTGGATGGAGCGCAGGTGGGCGGAGTCAGGAGGGAAGGGACCGCCTGTTTGTCCGACGACTCCTCCACCGACGGAGATCTGCACTTCTCCAAAAAGTTCCTGAATGTGTTCCTCAATGGAAGATCAAGCTCCTCCAGTGAGTAGCATCAGAGTTTGGATCAGTTAAACGTCTTATATTACCCAAAATTGACTCTTTTGAGCTTTAAGCTACCGTAAAATACCAAATAAAAGCCGCAGCGTTCATTTGTTTCAATCACTTAACAGACCAGGCGTTTATTTGAGACCAGGCGGCAATTTGGGGCGATTAATTCCTTCCTCACAAAAATCTTGCTCAGAAAAACTGGGAAAATGTGGTACTCAAATTCGTTTAACCCGTATGACGATCATTTCGGCGACTTTATATACAGACGTAGGCATTTGAAATGTTACAACCAAATATCTACGGAGGGGAGAATTTCTTACATTTGAAAGCGACTCCTGAATTACACAAAGTCATTAAAACTCTCCCGCAATGTGTAGAACTTTCTTTAGCAAAACAAATGACAGACGCAGCAAGTGTGGAGCAGCAGAGTGAGAACGTTTAAGGTTTTTTTTTTTTCTCAGCGCTTATAGTTTATGCAAATGAGCCATTAAGTTTGGTTTGTGTAGAGAGAGACGCGAGCATTAGTCCTGCGTCCTGTTGTTGCAGCACGACTTCTTTAATACATTAGAGACTGTGTTTATTTGGAACCAGCGATTATTTATCAAAATATCCACCTGCACCCGGAGTTTATTTGGCATTTTTTGTGATATATTATAATTTTGTTACCTCTTCAAAAACCTATGCTTAGTTGTGTTTTGTTTCATTCACAACTTGTTTGAGTAATCCCGGTTTATTCGTCTGTCTACATCTCCAGAGCTCAGAATGCTCTGTTCCACCTTATGATGTCATTATTATGTTGTTGTTATATTAATTAATTAAGGTTAATTAATTAGGTGCATTTTGTCACTTTTCTCCGTGGAGACGTTATTGCTTTGCCTAGAATGTTTCACAGTGCGGTATTAAACCTTTCTATCTCCATGGAGACCAAACCAGACCAGGTTACAGGTCAGCTCTGTGGAGAGGCGACCCCCGCTCACAGTCAGAACACATGTTTTTCTAGGTATTTTTGAGCTGTAAAACCACGTGTTAAGGTAAAGCTGTTTAATTTGACACTGTGGAGCATTCCAGACAGAGCAACGACATATCCACAGAAACAGGAAAGGTTACACAGTGCAGCTTTAAAGTCTCCGGTGGTGTTGTTTAATGCAGCTCTCTCTCTCTCTCTTCGCTGCGGTTCTTCAGGTGGTGTCAGTGTAAATTGGTCTCCGGTGGGTTCGGAGCGGGTCCCAGCTGGGCTCTGGTCTCATTCTGTCTCTCTGCATTAGGTTCTGTCAAAAGAGCTGAAATCAAACACCAGCACGAACCAACAGCAAATACTCGGATTATGTAGTGGATAAATTAAAAGCAAACGTCTCCAGTTTTCTTTCAAATTCACATTTTTGGAGGAAACAAATTGTTTATTTTCAGGCAAACTCTTCCAGTCCTGTTCTTAATTAACTCAAAGCTCTTGGGTGGAGTTATAAAATGTGTTTACGTCACTGACAATAACTCCAAAAGTCTAAAGATGCACTATGGAACTTTTGTGGAGGGTCTATCACCTGTTTAGCACCTTTTTACACACCCAAAGAACTTTATATTTTTATTATTCATTCACTCAATACTCGGTGATGAAGTGAATGAATAACAACGACACAGTGACAGTTTTTGCCTCCGGCGCCCCCACGTGGCACCTGGTATTCACTGCGTCTCCCGTCCAAATACTGACCAGGTCCAGCCCTGCTTCGCTTCAGACATTTAACAAGATCAGGTCTGGCCCAGTGCTTCTCTCCATGGAGATGGAATTGCTTTGTCTAGAATGCTCCTAAATACGGCATTGATTTGTTCGTCTTGTGCTAATTCAATTACAGGTATTTTTTTTAGGATTTTTACAGCTCAAAAATATCTTGAAACGTGAATTCTTAGAGTGAGCCGATGTCCTGTCGATCTGAACAACCCCCAGCGCTGTTACAGGTGAAATGCCGTCGATTTGAGCTCCTGAGACATAAATGAAAGAACAAGTCACATTTTAAAAGGGTTTTGGTTTTATTGTATGTTTTGACCAGTGAGGCCTGTAAACATCGACATGCGCAGGTTAGATTCATGGCAGAATAACTACATTAGATGACTGAATCGTGTGGATTTAATATAGTTGATTTTATCGTTATCATTTTCATTACACCGCATTTTATTTTATTTCCATGAGTAGAAAACTTTGTAACTTTGTTTAAATAGGTGCTGTATACAGTTGTGCTCATAAGTTTACAGACCCTGACAGAAATTGATTGATTTCTTGTCCATCTTTCAGAGAATATGAATGAAAACACAAAAACTTTTCTTTCACTCATGGTTAGTGTTTGGGTGAAGCCGTTTATTATCAAACAACTGTGTTTCCTCTTTTTAAATCATAATGAGAACAGAAACTACACAAATGACCCAGTGAAGCCTGGAGTCTTTTGTGATAGTTGTGGATATGTTATTTTCCCTGATGGTAAAGCTGCTCATTCTTCTTGGCAAAAGGCTCCAGTTCCTGTAAATTCTTGGGCTCTTGTCTGAACTGCAGCTTGAATCTGCCCAGAGGCTCAGTGATACTGAGGTCAGAAGAGACGAACACTCCAGAACCTTCACTTTATTCTGCTGGAGCCAGTGACAGCTCCACTCGCCTTTGTGTTTTGGTCATTATCATGTTGGAATATCCAAGTACGTCCCATGTGCAGCTTCTGGGCCAAGAAATCATAAGTTCTGCCAGGGTATGGAAACTTATGAGCACAACTGTAGATAAAATATCACTATATTATAATAGGAAATTCACACTGTAGCCTGTGATATTAGCGTTAAGCGTATTATACATTTATTATAAAGATTCCAGTGTTTCCAGTCTTATACAGTGGGAGCCTTATTTGATACAAGATATCGGCCTGTGGAAATGAGCTACCTCAGCACATATTCATATAAACGAGTGAATAATGGTGATTCTACAGTGGGAACTTTATTCGACGGCTAAATTGGCCCGTCGGTGTGTGCTCCTTTAGTCGGAGCCCTATTTGATAGCGTAATACGGCTGAAATGAGTTAAAATTTGACATAACTAAGGTATAAAGTGTGATCACTGTGTGCAAACAGCATCAAACCCGCTGCCTCTAACCCTAAAGAAATATGTTGTAAATGTAAAATTGGGAAGGTTCATTTATTGGATCAAGACAACTGTAAACGGAAAATCGTAAGGTCTCTTATTTCGACGGGGGAGCGTGAATTGATGGACGTCACTGTCGATTTAGCTCATTTCGACGAGGCACAGCCCATTTCGACAGAACAACAGATCTGACCTCAGCTTGACCTGGTTGTGTCGCCCGCTTATCTCCCTGGAAAAGTTGACAGACCCTCCACTGGAAAATCTTCAAAAACCTTTAAAAACTGAGTGATTTAAATGGTTAGAATCTTGTTTAAATGGATAAATCCTCTTGTATGTCCCTATTTTTTTTATCTTGTAGCCAGAGCCAAGTCCAGATACATTTGATCTTATTGATTTCGTGTTCTTCTTCTGCGTTTTGTGCAGGCGCAGAGTCGTTCGGTCTGTTTTCGTGTGTGATTGACGGAGAGGAGAGGGAGCAGACCCACAGAGCCGTGTACAGGTGAGGCTCATTTCACACACACACACACACACACACACACACACACACACAGGGAATGGGCAACACAAGCATTAAGGCTCTATGTTTAGCAGCTTTAATGGAGATGCACGCTACAGATGAATGAATGCACTGGATACTTGGTAATGATGCAACAAGGGGATTAATACCATCATATTTTCTATTTCCTGTTCCTTCCTATTCCTAAATGAATTGTTAAATGAGCTTAAAAATGTCCTATATTGCACAAAATTGACTCTTGTGAGCGTTAAGCCATGTTCCAACGCTGTTACCTCGTCAAAAACAGACCTGGAGTTGTGTTTTGTTTCATCCCTGTTTGAGTAATCCTGTATTTTTAGTCTGTCTGCATCTCCAGAGCTCAAAACAACTAGCATACTAACATGGACTTCCTGAATCTCGCACAATAAAAAGCCCTGTAATTTATTTTGACATCAAGATTGGTACTGGGACAAGACTAATTTAGCTCAAATAGTCCTTTATGGTGATGTCGGCACCATAGGCTATTAATGGATGAATGGACGTAGACGTGAACCACTGTGTACCAAACAGGAAGTGAGCATGAGGGCACTTCCGGCTCCATCGGCTCTGGCTCCCACAGACTTGACACTGAAAATTGTCATCCCTCTCTGTAACTGCTGCACTGGGCCTCATCACTTTGGTCATATTAACCTGTTCTACATGATCCTGGTGTTTTTATTTTGCAAGACAAAAACGGTCCGCGCCGCATGGTTTAGTCCTTGTTAAATCCTGTTTTAGTCCTGGTTTTAGACCTGGTTTAGACCAGTTTAGACATGGTTTAGCCCTGTTTTAGACTTGGGTCACACCTGGGTTAGACCTAGTTTAGACCTGGTTTAAGACCTGGTTTTAGACCTGTTTAAGACTTGGGTTAGACCTGGGTTAGACCTGGTTTAGACCTATTTTAGACCTGGTTTAGACCTGGTTTAGACCTGGTTTAAGACCTGGTTTAGACTTGGTTTAGACCTGGTTTAGACCTGGTTTAGACCTGGTTTAGACCTGGTTTAACACCTGGTTTAGACCTGGTTTAGACCTGGTTTAGACCTGGTTTAGACCTGGTTTAGACCTGGTTTAGACCTGGTTTAGACCTGGTTTAGACCTGGTTTAACACCTGTTTTAGACCTGGTCTAGACCTGGTTAAGACCTGGTTTAGACCTGGTTTAGACCTGGTTTAGACCTGGTTACAGTGTCTAACCTACTGGAGACAAACACAAGGACAAGTTCAAGTTTGTTGCATTTGCTTTGTTTTGTTTTAATGAATGAAATGAGTAAAGAAAAAAAAAGTGTCTCCAGCTCTGCTTTAGACAGTCGACCTGTGATTTTTTTCTGTTTTTTAGATGGTAAAAAGCTGCAGACGTTATTTTATTTTGCCGTTTTGTACATAAATAAATTCCTATTCTTACACAGCAACAAACAAAATCTAATCAAGCTAAGATGACCTTTTTGTGCTTAAAATATGAAAATTCATCTCGGCTACACTTAAAATAAGAAAAACAACAACTCTTTGCACTGAATAAAGTAAAACGTTCTTAATTTAAGTCATTTTAACTCACTTCGATAGTGTTTTCTTCCTGTGTAACACGGACCTGGCTCTAAATAACCGCTCCCCTCGTGAGCTTCATTTGACTGGAGCTGAACGCTATGAACCGTTTGCAAAATCTGGTATAAAAAAAATGGAGTAAAGAGATGCAGAAATCCTCCAGCCCGTAGGAGTTCACTGTGTCTGTGTGAGATTATGAAGAGCGTTATCGTGAAATCAGTGAAATCAGTGAAATCAGTGAAATCTCCTGTGAGCGCTCTGGAGGGTGCACGTCTTCACCGTCGCTCCCATGGCTCCGGTCATTTGCATGTTTCCATAGTAACAGGAGAGAGGAGACGGAGGATAATGAGGCACATTCAGATGTCACGGGACCGGCACAACACCCCCAGAATGCAGCGGGGTTTTCGGCGTTATTCTGGTGCACGTTTTACACTGGGAATGTGTGTCGGAAATGTCAAGAAAATTGAAAGAAATTGGTTTAGAAGACGTAAACTAAACCAGGACTGAACCAGGTCTGGACCAGGACTGAACCAGGACTGAACCAGGTCTGAACCAGGACTGAACCAGGACTAAACCACGGCTAAACCAGGACTGAATCAGGACTGAACCAGGACTGAACCAGGACTGAACCAGGACTGAACCAGGACTGAACCAGGACTGAACCAGGACTGAACCAGGTCTGGACCAGGACTGAACCAGGACTGAACCAGGACTGAACCAGAACTGAACCAGGTTTGAACCAGGACTGAACCAGGACTGAACCAGGACTGAACCAGGACTGAACCAGGACTGAACCAGGTCTAAACCAGGACTGAATCAGGACTGAACCAGAACTGAACCAGGTCTAAACCAGGACTACACCAGGACTACACCAGGACTGAACCAGGCTGGACCAGGTCTAAACCAGGACTACACCAGGACTGAACCAGGACTGAACCAGGTCTAAACCAGGACTGAACCAGGACTGAACCAGGACTGAACCAGGATACACTCAAGAAATACATCATTATGACGCCTATTTTGTGGTTTAATTTTAACCTTTAACCTTTAAATTTACACTGAATGTAACACTTTTTTGTATATGAATTATGTGAACTGATTTCTCTTATTTCTCTTATTTCTTTATTTATTTCATTATTTATGTATTTATTTTAGTTCGATAATACTATTTATTTTTCAATAAAACATTGTTTCTGGGGCTCAGTATTTATCATCCTTTTTCCTTTTTTCTTTATACGAATGAGGAAAACTTAATTTTTTGTTGGATCATTTGAGATTTGAGCTGATGAGAATTGAAAACAAAAAAATATGATTCTGCTTCTTTTAATACTACATTTTACATAATCCACATTTAGGAAAAGTTTCTCTGGGATTCTCCTGCTTTAGGGCGTAGTTTCAGTACATAGTTTCATTACTTATTGTAATGTTTCTGCAAAACATTTTGTTGAACAGAATCTGGGGTGAATGTCTCTGAAAAAGCATGAAGCCGTTTATCTGTGCATGAGTCACCCCCGTGTGGCCTTACGCAGTACTGCAGTTTCATGGAGTTGAATTATTTTACTGTTTTTTTTGTTGTTGTTTTTTTCGTATTATTTAAATTATTATTTAAAAATGTTTTAAACTGCTCACAACACCTATCTGGAATCATGCAGGAGACGTGCCACCTCAAGAAAGTTACATACTACGCCTTTAATTTTGAAACTGTTTTAATTATTACCCAGATAACCGCGATTATGAATTAACCGAATAAACATCTAAGGCGAAAAGTGACTTTAAGCATCTGGAAAAGCCCTTATAAGACTAATTATGGTTCTTCCATGCTGTCCCTGTGTGTGTGTGTGTGTGTGTGTGTGTGTCTGTGTGTGTCGGTGTGTGTGTGTGTGTCAGATTCGTCCCCCGTCATGACGATGAGCTGGAGCTGGAGGTGGATGATCCTCTATTTGTGGAGGTTCAGGCTGAAGATTTCTGGTACGAGGGTCTGAACATGAGGACAGGAGCCAGGGGCGTTTTTCCTGCTTATTACGCCATCGAGGCGGCACGGGACCCCGACATGTACAAAGGTACACACAAGTACACAAAGGTACACACATATACACAGGTACACACATATATACACAAAGGTACACACATGTACAGAGGTATACACAAATACACAAAGATACACAAAGGTGAACGATATGAAGGTAAACACTTTTTTCTGAACTCAGCGTCTCTACATGTGTGACGGTCGTTTTATTCCAGCGTCTGTTGAATCCAGCACAAACACCTGAACACCTGAGATCACCTGAACCAAACCTGATTTAAGGAGGAAAAGGAGAAAAATCACGGCTGTGTTCACCATTATTATTACTATTATTCCACCAAATATTGATTCCTGAACTCTTCCTAAGTTCAAACATGAGTATTGTGCTGTTTTAAAATGAATATGATCTTATTTTCTACACATTATTTGAGGTATGAAAATCTTTTTTTTCATTTTCATTTCATTTTTTCATTTTCTGCAAATAAACGTTCTAAATGACAATATTTTTATTTGGAATTTGGGAGAAATTGTCAGCAGTTTATAGAATGAAACAAAAATGTTAATTTTACTCAAACACAGAGCAGTGAAATCAGAGGAACTGATCATTTTGCAGTGGTCTCTTATTTTCCCAGAGCTGTATATACACAGAGATACACAATACACACACATACACGAAAGTACACGTGCCCAAAGGTATTCATGTGCACCCAAAGTACACACATACACACAGATAAAGGAGTTTGAGGGGCTCTTTCAAAACCCTGTATAAACCAAAGGAATATAAAATGTTATAGAGGTGAAAACAATTATCATTTTTAATACACGTATGTTTTGACTCACTTCTTCTCTCATGCCTCAGTGAAGAGCAGCGAGTGGATGGACAGATACAGACTCAAGTTCCTGGGCTCGGTCCAGGTTCCCTACCACAAAGGCAACGACGTGCTCTGTGCTGCTATGCAAAAGGTACGAAGCCCCGGTCCCTGATGGTCTATTATTCCCATTTTCTGTTTAGACAGAGTTGGACACAAACAATTACCAGGGTAAGAGTAAAAAAACGGCGGGGAAAGTGTCAATTTTGAATCTTTTGAGGGATTTTTTGCAATTAATGCAATTTTAATGGTGCGTTGTGCAACTTTTTTGGTGCTTTTCTCCATGGAAAGTGTTGTCAATTTGTCTGGAATGTTTCACACTATGGCATTAAACCTTTCTATCTTCATGGAGACCAAAACAGACCAAGTTACAGGTCAGATCCGTGGAGAGGCGACCCCGCTCACAGTCAGAATTTTTGTTTTTGAAGGTATTTTTGAGCTATAAAACCACCTGTAATTGATAAAATGTGAGGTAGAGCAATGACATCTCCATAGAAACAAGCAGGTGACGGACCCTCCAACTGAAAAGTTACACAATGCACCTTTAATATTTCCAATTTATTTAAAAAAACGAAAAGAAAAGCCACTCAAACCTCAAACACAGCCACTTTTCTACAGGGAAATTATGAGAGGTTATACTGCCTCTACAGGTCGCCTTTTGACAGTACATGAATTTTGTTTTTAATTAATTATGAATTCATTTATGACCCAAAATTATTGTGATTATTTAGATCTTTACTCATAGTTTTGGTACTTACAGACTCATAATATGGAGATGAAAAACATAAAAGCAAAGAGACAATACTTCAAAATCGTATTAACTGTGTAGACGTATAAATTCCAGTTTCTTGTCTTTATTACCCGTCTCTTTGTGGCGCCCCCTAGGGTTACTCGTGTATCTTGCGTTGCAGATCGCCACGAACAGAAGAATGACGGTGAAGTACAACCCGCCCTCCTCCTGTATTTTAGAGATCAATGTTAAAGGGATCAAGCTCTTGGTACAAGAGGATTACTACGCCTGTGATCGGGTGAGCTCACCGAGGATGATTCAATTAAAATAACACCACCGCCGCAATTTAAAGAGCTTTTATTTCATTACGTGTTTATTTATTTATTTTCTCAAACCGTGTTATGTTTAAAGTGGGACTAAACGCCTAAACTCCACAAATACAGTTCAAATAAAGGTGATAAACTGGGCAGAACCTGGAGGACTAAAGAAAACAGCGATGGGCGATGTCGTGTAGTACGTACAGTGGCCACTAGAGGCAGCACACACTAAGTTTTTAGCCAGAAAGCTGCAAAAGATCCTAGCCCTCGAAGACCTACATTATCGTATACAATAACGAGGAATATGTTTTATGTATCCGTGCATAACTTTCTAACCGTAAAAGATAGAAACGTACTTTTTTCCTTCTGAAAGTGCAGACATAGAGATTTCCGTACATTTCTGCCTCATTGTCCTACGTCACACTCACGCTGTGTGATGACGTGCGAAAAACGAGTGTCCAATAGGAACTTTTTTTCAGCCAAACTCATGCGCTCCGTCCATTTTGATCGACCCAAACTTTGACAAAGAGTGAAGTGAGTCAAGATGGTTGATACCTCTGACTGTGTGTGTTTATAACGAGTGAAAAAGTCGCTCTAAGTGGTTAATTCTCACACACATGGAAAATTACGCATCTTGGTGAGTGTAAATTCAATTTCAATTCAGTTTATTTTGTAGCGCCCAAAATCGCAACAACAGTTGCCTCTAAGGGCGTTCCAAGATTTGGATGAGTAAAACATACACACAAACATATCAAAACAGGAATAAACAACATTCATGTAAAGCAGCAAATGAAACATCGTCCAGTCCTTAGACCCTCCTTCTCAGCAAGGAAAAACTCCCAAAAACCCAGGGTCCTGGGAAAAAGAAGAAACCTCGGGGAGAACTACAGTGAAGGAGACATCCACTCCCACGGACGGACAGGCTATAGATGTCCAGGCCCGTGGGCCAGTTCGGTATGACCACAGCTACCCAGGTGGGGAAGGAGCCGGGCGAGGAGAGGAGGCCGGGTGAGGAGGAGGAGAGGGGTCCAGCTGCCATCAGGCATCTGAAAGAGTTACACTCCACAGGGGGAGTGGGACAGGGGACAACATGTGAATAGCAATGAACGAGCTACAGATGAGAACATAGTGAGTGATGCTGATGAGAAAATAGGAGGAAACAGAGGACAGTGCTCAGGTTGCCACACTTCCCCCAGCTTGTTATCTCCTGCGGGAGCTTATCTTAGTAACATCAACTAAGTAACCTGGTCATAAGCTATTCGGAAGAGGAAGGTTTTAAGCCTGGTCTTAAATAAAGAGACTGTGGGTTCCTGTTTAACATCAACAGGGAGTTGATTCAATAACACAGGAGCTTGGTAACTGAAGGCTCTCCCCCCCACTGTACTTTTAGACACTCTAGGAACCACTAATAATCCTGCACTCTGAGAGCGAAGTGCTCTATTTGGCTGATAGGGGACAATGGCATCCTGAAGATATGATGGAGCCATATTGTTTAAGGCTTTGTATGTCAGGAGGAGAACTTTGAATTTAATTGGGCTCACCACCTGCAGAGGGGTTTATAGGGGGGTCAGGTGCTATGACTATTGGACAGCAAGCTGCCCCCGTGACCCACCCAGATTAAGCGGGAGAAGATGGATGGATGATGTGATCACTTCTTTTAGTTCCTGTTAGGACTCTGGCCGCTGCATTTTGGACCAACTGGAAGCTTCTTAAAGTACCTTTAGCGCAGGCGGCGAGCAGAGAATTACAGTAATCTAGTCTGGATGTAACAAATGCATGGATAAGTTTTTCAGCTTTGCAGGTGAAAATATGCAGTTTTACAAGCTTGGTTTATATGAGCTGTGAATGAGACATTTTGGTCAAATACGACTCCAAGGTTTTTACAGTAGAGCTAGAGGCTATACTCACATTGTCAAGTAAGATTATCTGGTCGGACAGAGAATCTCTCTGACCTTTAGGACCGACAACAATGACCTCTGTTTTTCAGGGTTTAAGAGCAGGTAATTCAGGGTCATCCAGGTTTTGATGTCCTTCACACAGGTACTGAGCTTATCGATTTGATCGGTCTGATTTGGTTTCATTGATAAGTACAGCTGAGTGTCATCAGCATAGCAGTGGAAATTAATCCCATGTTTTCTGATAATGTTACCTAATGGCAACATATACAGAGTAAACAGGATTGGACCAAGCACAGATCCTTGTGGAACACCGCAAGCTACTTTAGAGCAGGGAGAGGTGCACTGGTTTACACTAACAAACTGGTACCTCTCTGATAGATAGGATTTAAACCATTAGAGGCGGTCCCTCTGACACCTATGTCACATTCTAACCTCTGCAGTAGAATGTTGTGATCAATGGTGTCAAACGCTGCACTGAGGTCCAGTAGGACCAGGACTGAAACCAGCCCATTATCAGCAGCTAGTAGCAAATCATTTGTCACTTTAAGCAGAGCAGTTTCTGTGCTGTGGTGAGCTCTGAAACCAGACTGAAATTTTTCAAATAAATTATTGTCCTGCAGATGGTGACAAACCTGTTTCACCACAACTCGTTCCAGAATCTTTGAGAGAAATGGAAGATTCGAGATAGGTCTGTAGTTGGCTAGTTCATCAGGATTTAAGATTTAATTACAGCATATTTGAAGGACTGAGGAACATAGCCATTTTCTAACAACATATTTATTATGTTATGGATGGAACCTATTATTAGGTGAGCTTCTTTGAGGAGTCTGACTGGAATAGGGTCGAGCAAGTTGATGGTTTTGGACGACATGATGACTGAGGTAATCTCCGCCTCATCGACAGGAGTAAATTTGTCTAATGCTGTTAGAGGATTTATGTGGGATATTGGTGTTACTGACTGGATTTTTCTGGATTTGCTCGGTGCTGATTTTTTCGAGTGGCTTCGTTGATCTTGTCTCTAATGGTTGTAATTTTATAATCGAAGAATTCAAGAAAGTCATCACAGCTGAACTTGAAGGGAGAAGAGACTCAGGGGCAGTGTGCGAGTTTGTCAGCCTGGCTACAGTGCTGAACAGAAATCTGGGGTTGCTTTTGTTTACTTCTATTAGGTTTGAATAGTATCTGGTTTGCACTTTTCGCAGAGCGGCCTTATAAGAGAGCAGGCAGAGCTTCCATGCCTTCAGAGACTGCTCGGAGAGCGCGGCCGCCAGAAAGCTTCTCTGTGCGTCTTACGTGTTGTTTGAGTGATCGCAGTTCTGGAGTAAACCAAGGAGCCGGAGGTCTTAGTTTAATGCTTTTTCTGTTTTAGCAGAGCTGCAACATCGAAAGCAGATTTTAAGGTGAGCATTGTTCTGTCAACAAACTGATCCATGATAATTGGATTAAAGTTGTTCTTATTGTCACATGGCATATCATTTAATACTGGCTCAATTATTTCTTTGAATTTGGCTACCGAATTTTTCTGATATTGTTCTTTTCATTATAGTTTTCTCCTGCAGAGCTGGATAGTCTTTTAGTATGAATTGAAAGGTAATTAAACAATGGTCAGAGAGTATAGGGTTTTGAGGAAGGACAATTAAATGATTAATCTCACCATAAGTTAGGACGAGATCAAGAGTGTGATTGTGACAGTGAGTCGGCTTGTTCACACTCTGGGTAAATCGACCCCATCCAGGAGAGCACCAAAAGCACTGCTGAGGCACTCACTGCTGTTATCAACATGAATGTTGAAATCTCCAACTATAACAATCCTTTCCCATTCCAAAACTAAACTTGAAATAAAGTCAGAAAAACTCGGCATATGGACCAGGAGGTCGGGAGATTGTTATGAATATAACAGCTTTTGGTTTTCCAGTTGGCGCACGTAATAGATAGTGCGAGGCTTTCAAGGAGCGGAATATATAATTAGATTTGAGGCTGAGAATTAGGCCTTGTCCACACGTAGCCGGGTATCTGATAAACCGAAGATGTTTTGCTGCGTTTTAACCTGTCATCCACACGAACACGCATCAAAACAGTATTCAGGAAAACTCCGGCCAAAGTGAAGATTTTTGAAAACTCCGTTTATGCCTGTTTGTGTGGACAGAGATAACTGGGGTTTGCGTTTAACGTCACTGTCCTGCGCCAGAAAATATGAAACTCGGCATATGGACCAGGAGGTCGGTAGATTGTTATGAATATTACAGCTTTTGGTTTTCCACTTGGCGCACGTAATAGATAGTGCGAGGCTTTCAAAGGAGCGGAATGTATAATTAGATTTGAGGCTGAGAATTAGGCTGGAGTGAGAAATGACGGCCACCGCCACCTCGACCTGTGCTCTGGCACTTTGAAAGTTCACGTGACTTGGAGGTGTAGATTCATTTAATCTGACATAATCATTTTCCTGAAGCCATGTTTCAGTTAAAGCTAGAAGATCAATATTAAAAGTCGCCAATTAATTCATTTATTAAAAGAGATTTAGAGGAGAGGACCTGATGTTTAGCAGTCCACATTTTACACACTTATGATTTTGTTTATTTGCGACACATGTATTTATTTTATTAAGTTATGAGATCTGACGCCTTTCCTGTCAGAGTTTAGTTGAGTTTTATTTGTGCTTTTTACACCCTTAATTTGTTTCTTTGCGACGCATGTGTTTATTTTTATTAAGTTAGGAGATCTGATGCCTTTCCTATCAGGGTTTAGCTGTGATTTATTTGTGCTTTTTGTGCTTGGGACATACACAGCCTCAACCAGTCTGGGAGAATTGTTCATGCAGGGTGGCTCAGAGAGGAGGCCCCTGTACATGGGGCACACACAGTCTCAGCCTGTTTGGAGCTGTTTACGCTAACAGAGCAGTGCCTCACTAGTCTACTCTGCTCCCTAAGCGTCACTGACACTCCCTGAGCTATTCTGTGTGCTAGCCTTTACCTGATGGTCATCTAAGGCTAGCAGTCATATTCTGAGCTAAGAGGGAGGAGCCGCTGAAAAGCGGCTGAACATTTCACAGTTGGCATAATTTGGAAGGGGCCAGAGAAGTACACGGACTCCGACATCGACTTAGCCAATTCACAAACTGCCGCTATCTGCAACTTCACCACCTCTGACCGCCGAGTATCGTTACCCCGCGTGTATAACGATCCGGCGGTACTCTGTTCTTACTTCTCTTTAAAAGCCTCAGATTCCCCTCGATGTCACCCAGTCTGTTTTCAGGGTAACACCGTGTGGAAGCTGCAAGCAGTTCCACGTCCCTGACTATGGAGCTCCCTATGACTAGAGTGTCCCATGCGTCCAGCTCAGGGGGCGAACCTGTTCTGGACGGGAAGCTCCTACTCTCAGCCCTGTGTCCCTGGTCTCCTGCAGTCCTACACTCAGCTATGTGTCCCTGATTTGGAGTCCTAGTCTTAGCCCTGCGCCTGCTTTTAACTGTCACATATCTGTCCTGGTCTGGTCCCGGCTGCACGGGATGCGCCGGGGGCTGCTCTGGCTAGCTGCGCTCATGCTAATGCGGTCCGCGGTCCCTGCTACTGCCTGACTATAACTTGGCTTCAGCGCCTCCAATGAGCGGATCTGCGTTTCTAACTCTGTAACCCTGGCCCCGAGGACTGCCACTATGCTGCACTTAGCGCAACTATCCCTGTCACCATCAAATAAGCCAGGGTTCTCACTCCACATGTGGCAACTAGAACAGGAAAGGGGCGAGAGTTTTAGCCATGATGCTACGCTAGGCTAGATCAGGCTGAAACTACAAGCTGAAACTACAGAGATAGAGAGGCTTAGACCACGAATTACGGAGCACTAGATGCTGAATAAACTTCGATGGTAATTGCACATCCCTTTCTATTTTTTGTGATTCTAGGCTATATAAATAAAATTGAATTGAATTTTTATTTGAAAGGTTTATTTCACTCAAACATTTACAATGACCATGCTAACAGAGAGATGTATAAAAATGCAGAAAGATCTTTACCTATGTTTTATTGACTATTCAAAAGCATTCGACAAAGTGAAACATGAAGATCTGTTCCAAATGTTGAATGAATTAGATATTGATGGTAAAGACCTAAGAATCCTGAGCAATCTCTATTGGAGACAAAAAGCTACAGTAAGAATAGACAGAGAACATAGCAAAGAAATATCAATAAGAAGAGGAGTCCGACAAGGATGTGTTCTGTCACCAGATCTTTTCAACCTATATAGTGAAAACATACTGAGAGAAATCGAAGAAATCAATGGAATAAGTTTGGATGGAGACAATATTAACAGCCTGAGATATGCAGATGATACTGTGTTGATAGCAGATTCAGAACAGACCCTCCAAAAGTTGCTGGATACTGTAGTAGAAATAAGCACAAATAAAGGACTAGCATTAAACCTCACAAAAACAGAATGCATGAAAATATCTAAGAATCCGAAAGCCCCCACATGTAATATACACAGTCATGGTGTACAGGTCAAACAAGTGAATCAATTCAAATACTTGGGTTACTTGTTAACATCTGATGGGAAATGCACTAAAGAAATATACAAGCGCATAGCAACAGCCAAAGTCACCTTTCAAAAATTAGCATCAATCATGACCAACAGAAACATCAAGATAGACACCAAATACAGAATATTGAAAACATACGTATGGTCAGTTCTCTTATATGGCTGTGAATGCTGGACAGTCACCAACAAGTTAAGGAAGAAACTGGAGGCAACCAAAATGTGTCTTTTAAGGACATTATTAAAGATATCATGGACAGAAAAGAAATCTAATCAAGAGGTGCTGGAAATGGCAAAGAAAGAAAAATCTTTAATTAAAACGATAAGAAAAAGACAGATGAAATTCATGGGCCATGTCTACAGAAAAGATTGGATTGGAACATCTCAGCATGACAGGAAAGATCGAGGGGAGAAGAAGTAGAGGTCAACAGCGAGAAACCTATGTAGACAGGTTAAACAACTGGGAAACAGCAAAGGCACTAAACAACAACCAATTCATGAATGCCTCGAATGAAAGAGACAGATGGAGAGCCATGGCCGTCAATGCCTGTTCCAGACAAGACACCTCATGATGATGATGATTTCACTCAAAATGAACAAATACAAATGTAATTTCCACCATGGAAATGCAGAAGTGCTGTGGCTCTGGCCCTGGACTTTACAGGAGCTGTTTCCATGACTGGCACCAGAAAAGTAATGGAGCGATTACACTTTTTTTTTGTTTTTAGGGCAATAAGGAGATTTTTTATTTACTTACAGACTTGATATTTGCATTTTTGTAGTTAAGGCCCTAAATTAAGCAGCAAATCTACATGTTTGCTGTGTGTTTTGTATAAAAGAGTGGGAATTTTATTTTATTTTTTTTCATCCCTATTCCTGGTCCTATAGCTTTTATCACAGCCACATGACACAACTACAGCAGCAGATTGTGAAATAACAGGCTGTACTGAACAAAAGGAGGTAGAACACTTCATTATAGGGTAAAAGAGCTTTAACAAGAGTTCCGCCAGCGGGGCAAAATACGCCCGTACTTTGAATTATTGTATATAGAATTCTAGAATCGGAATTCCACCAATCAGATTGCAGCAACAGAACTTAAAGACACTACAAATCTTTAATGTGTCAAAGCTCAAAGAAGCAGAGAATGTGGGTTGTTCTCGCTTTCAGCAGCAGAACATTTGAGAAGAGAGTTCAGATCTTTCATGAAGACAAAGCTTCAAAGACTTCAAAGCTTTGAAGTGTCCACAGACGGACGGACGGACGGACGGACAGCGCCATACCATAATACGTCCCGTCTTACACAACGGGCGTATAAAAACGAAATTAAGAAAAAAATCGAGGGGGGGAGAAATGTACTAAAATTGCCCTGAGGTCTTCAACAGGTCAAAAAGCTGTTTGGCTCCAGTCCACTCCCATGGTGCACCTGCGCTCATCTTAAATAAAGGAGCCATAGACCACAAAAGAATAAAAAAAAATTACTCAAGTAAATTTATGATAAACATTAGCAATAATTAATTGAAAAAAAAAAAGTAAATCGCTAATAATCACCAAATCATCATGTTAACCATAAAGAATTACCAAAATTACGAAAAATCTTGCATTTTAAGTAAATATTAAATGGAAGAAAATAGGAATATTTAATAATGAAAATACTACATGAATTACAAAACTGGGTTCAGGTTCCAACAGTTTGTTTGTTTGTTTACATTTGAACTCAAACCCGAAGCCGATCTGCAAAAGTTCTTTTTCCGTGAAAGAACGGTCGCCATGGTGACACGTCACAAAGTGGTAAAAGGTTTGAAGAAGCTTTGAGCCTCTGACCCTTTTCTCTGTGGGTGCAGCTCTCGGCTCAGACTGGACACAACTTTACAGCTCCTGAATCAGTCGCTCACTGAGATCCAGAGAGATATTTACTGTTGATTTATCAAACAGACGAACACATCACAACAACTACTACATTAAACTTTGACGTTTTATTGTTAATATACATTATAAAGATGGAAAGACCAGCGGGAAACTTCATCGATTTACAGCGCGTGCACGACCTGGCTTTGGTGCACAAAATTCATGTCAAGTTTAATGACATGGGAGTAGACGGCCCAGACCATTGTCCCACCTTCCACATCGAGCTGAAGGTGGGGGACTTCACTGGCCACGGCTCAGGTCCCACTAAACAACAGGCGAAGCTAAACGCCGCCTCAAAAGTTCTGAGGGACCTGAGGAAGCTCCCCATGCCAAAGGACACCACTCCATATCGGCGTAAACCTCACCAGGACCCGACGGACAGATCACAGCGTCCGTACTTCTTTTATAAGAAAAACCCCATCAGTGCCCTGTTGGAAATCCTGATGGTGCGGAGGCAGAAGCCGGCCAAGTTTAACCTCGCTCATGTTCAAACCTTCCACAGTTATCAATACACGATGAAGGTGAGAGTGGGACAGATGTCGTGCCGGGCTCAGGGTCCCAGCAAACAAAAGGCAAAGGTCCTGGCAGCTGAGAAAATGCTGCACATGATGGGGTTCAAAAAGCTCATCGAGCTTCACAACCCTCAAATAGAGCCACACGAGGAGGAGATGTTCCAGCAGCACGTCCTTGAAGAACAGGGAAAATACAAGAGGGAACAGAACGAGGCCAAAAAAGCCTCTAGACTGGCAGCTAAGGAACTGGGACTGCACCAGGAACCCAGGCCAAAACCAGGACCTAGACAAACTCAGGAACTCAGACCAGCCCAGGAACCTAAACAACCTCAAGAACTCAGGGCACCTGAGGAATCCAGGCCAGTCCAAGTTCAGCCCAGGCCAGCTCAGGAACCCAGACTAGCCCAGGAACCTAGACTAACCAAGGGACATAGGCCAGTCCAAGTTAATCCCAGGCCAGCTCAGGAATCCAGGCTAGCCCAGGAACCTAGACCAACCCAGGAACATAGGCCAGTCCAGGTTCATTCCAGACCAGCTCAACAACCCAGTCCGGCCAATAACGCCACTCCATATCGGCGTAAACCTCACGTGGACCTGACGGACTTATTACAGCGTCCGTACTTCTTTTATAAGAAAAACCCCATCAGTGCCCTGTTGAAAATCCTGATGATGCGGAGGCAGAAGGCGGCCAAGTTTAACCTCGCTCATGTTCAAACCTTCCACAGTTATCAATACACGATGAAGGTGAGAGTGGGACAGATGATGTGCCGGGCTCAGGGTCCCAGCAAACAAAAGGCAAAGGTCCTGGCAGCTGAGAAAATGCTGCGCTTGATGGGGTTCAAAAAGCTCATGGAGCTTCACAACCCTCAAATGGAGCCACACGAGGAGCAGATGTTCCAGCAGCACGTCCTTGAAGAACAGGGAAAATACAAGAGGGAACAGAACGAGGCCGAAAAAGCCTCTAGACTGGCAGCTAAGGAACTGGGACTGCACCAGGAACCCAGGCCAAAACCAGGACCTAGACAAACTCAGGAACTCAGACCAGCCCAGGAACCTAAACAACCTCAAGAACTCAGGGCACCTGAGGAATCCAGGCCAGTCCAAGTTCATCCCAGGCCAGCTCAGGAACCCAGACTAGCCCAGGAACCTAGACCAACCCAGGAACATAGGCCAGTCCAGGTTCATTCCAGATCAGCTCAGGAACCAAGGCTAGCTCGGGAACCAGTAGAGGACCTGACTACCACAAGTCCTACTGTCAGAGCAGAAGAGCCACTAGAGGTCCCCGAACCCGAGGCAACTACACCAGTTCCACTAGATGACTTTGCTGAGTCCCTCAGTCCAGCAGAGGGCCCTAGTCCACTAGAGCTATTCCTAATCCGTATTGCAAACCTTATTTACCTACGACTAAAGAAACCTGAACCTGAACCTGAGCCCACTGAAGCCGAACAGCATGTATCTCTGGCCATGAACCTGGACTGGCCTATGTTCCTGGGTTGGTATAGGTTACTGGGCTAGCCTGGGTTCCTGAGCTGGCCTGGGATTAACTTGGACTGGCCTATGTCCCTCGGTTGATCTAGGTTCCTGGGCTAGCCTGGGTTCCTGAGCTGGCCCATGTCCCTGGGTTTGTCTAGGTTCCTGGGCTAGTCTGGGTTCCTGAGCTGGCCTGGGATGAACTTGGACTGGCCTGGATTCCTCAGGTGCCCTGAGTTCTTCAGGTTGTTTAGGTTCCTGGGCTGGTCTGAGTTCCTGAGTTTGTCTAGGTCCTGGTTTTGGCCTGGGTTCCTGGTGCATGTATCTCCTGAGGCTCCAATAGAGGACTCTATCGTACCAACACAACAATACAACAGAGGCTCTGATATCTGAAGAGCTCTCTGTTCCCCTTCCCCCCACCCCTATCCCCAACCCCCAACGTCTCCCCCGACCATCAACCTCCAACCTCCAACCCCACTTCTAACCAGGCCCGCTGACAACATTTTGTGGGTCTGGGGAGAGAAGCCTCACATGGGACCCTCTCTAATATAATTTAATATGAAGAGGATTCAATTCTGGGCCCCTAAGACCCTTGGGCGTGGGAAAACTCACCCCTTTGTCCCCCCCTGTTGAACCCCCTGCCCCTAACCCCCTAAGCCCCAAACACCTACATTTTATTATGTTTAAATGGATGGGACAGATTAGGGGTGGGCGATATCGCGATATTTTAAATATATCGAGATATTTTTGAAACTCGATATGAATTATGGCATATCGATATATCGCTATAATGCTTACGTTTACTTCTGGTTTCGCCGCTTTGCTTGTTTTTGCCTTCTCTGTGCCGCGCTCGCCTCCGTCTCCTGCTTTTGTCCCCTGAGCTCCTCCGCGGAGCCCGGAGCTGGCCGCAGACTAAACCAGGACTAGGACTCAACCAGGACTAAACGCGGCCGCAGAGCCCGGGGCTCGGTCACGGACTAAACCAAGACTAGGACCAGGGCTCTACAGTGCGCCCATTTCACTCGCATTTGCGAGCAAATATTTTGCTGTGCGAATGGGGAAAACAAAACAGGTGCATCTGTGCGAGTGTTTCTGCAGCCACAATAAGGAGCTGCGCACAGACGTAACGTGATGAGTTAAACTTTCTAAATGCACCTGCCCAGCTCGAGCGCAACCGAACTGTGCCCGGGCATGACACCTCCGACCGTGCATGACTCCAGCATATGAGCTCTGCGTGTGGCCGATATCACTCATACGAACAAACTCCGCTTCAAAACACACCCACGCCCCCTTAAACGAGGAGCGCCCCGCAGCAGTACCCACACCTGTCCCACCACTCAGTAGACACCCGCACACCGCTGGACTTCCCTCTCCAAAGCGAGAGCTTTGTCTTGGTCTTGTCTCGGACTCGAGTGCATTTGGACTCGGTCTTGTCACGGACTCAAGGTCTGAATACTGAGTGTGATCATATTTGTCACAATGTGCGTTTGATTTGGTAAATGTGCAGAGTAGGGCTGCAACTAACGATTATTTTCATAATCGATTAATCTGGCGATTCTTTTTCAACTAATCGATTATTAATCGGATAAAAAGAAGGAAAGTGCTCCAAAACTGTGCTAAAAGTAAGTTAGCCGTGCGTCCTGGGTTTACGCACAGAAGCTGTGCTTGCTCTGCCAACCCCTCTCTCTATTACGCACGCGGTCAGATCAACAAAGCTTTGACCAATCATGGTGTTCGTGGGCTTGTACCGCACACTCTGTGCGGTACACCAAATTTGGAGACTAGCGCCTCTTTTGTAAATTCATACATCTCTATTTACAACATACTGAGTGCTACACTGTCATGTTATACACCGTTGGAATCAGCAGAAACACGGCTAACAATTTATCCACTTCATTTTCACCACAGCACTTCACATCTCAAACTGAAGCCCTCTATATCCACACATATAAAAATACAACTGTCTGACACTCTTGCAACTTCTGCCTCAAAGCAAACACAACCCTTCACCCTTCCCCCATAAGTTATATATCGCCTGAAAGCTGCTTCCGCGGTATCAGCCTCTGTAGCTCAAACATTCACCAAGCTAGCAGCCAAGAAACACAGAAAAAAGTAGCTGTCAATCAAGCCAAATCAAATAAATCAAGTCTTAGCTTTGCCTTCTTCCCATCTGAAATAAATCCCATCTGCATAAAAGTCCTTTCTGTGAGTAATCCAACACTCTCCATCGGGAAAGAATGCGATTTAGCTCGATAGGACTCCCCCGCGGGTTGGTTTAGCACTTGTTTTGGTCAGTGTGCGTAAAAAGTAGGGACCTCGCTTCTCCGCGCTGTGATTCGCTGGTGCTCCTGTCCATCACAGAGTGTGCGGTACAAGCCCACGAACACCGTGATTGGTCAAAGCTTTGTTGATCTGACCGCGTGCGTAATAGAGAGAGGGGGGTTGGCAGAGCGAGCACAGCTTCCGTGCGTAAACCCAGGACGCACAGCTAACTTACTTTTAGCACAGTTATGGAGCACTTTCCTTCTTTTTATCCCATTAACAATCGATTATAGGGCTGCAACAACTAATCGATTAAATCGATTAAAATCGACTATTAAAATAGTTGGCAACTAATTTAGTAATCGATTAGTTGACTAGTTCACGTGACAAAGTCCAAGCGGGAGAATCGGGTGTTGTGAGATGTGTCTATATTGTGTCTATAGCTCAGTGCAGGAGAGAGAGAGAGGGTGAGTGATTGCGTGTGTGCGCCGGGGGCGCGCTGGATGTATGTCTGCGCGGAGCAGTGGAGCCGGGTCTCGCTCCGTGTGTGTGTCCCGTGTGCTCTCAGGGAAAGACAGAGACGGCGATCGGGCAAGTAGAGGGTAAAAGGTGCTACTCCTACAGTGTAGTGAGCTAATAAAGCCCCACTCTGCAGCGAAACTGCCTCCTTTTATTTACATTTTCATACACCGCAAACGCACGAGGTCGCCGGAGGGAAGCAATCCCCGGCCCTGGAGAAGACGATCTCCCCTGTGCTCCCCAACCACGGTTAGGGGGCGAGAACAGGAAAGGTTAACACGGGGAAAAAAGAGGACACTTGAGAAATGGCGTCTCCCCTTTAAAATCAGTCGGACTCTGGTGAGATTTCACAAACATATTGGCAACCTTTTTTTGACATGAAAAGTAGTTGGGTTGCATTACTGGTACAAGTTAATAGGAACGTTTTAATCACAACGTATTGTTTGACACTATACAAGTTAAACCGAAGTTGCTTGGTGTTAGCTAGTTAGCACATATTAGCCGCGATTGCATTGGAACAATGTGTTTCTAAGCCATTAACTAGTCCAGTTGGAACAATGTGTTTCTAAGCCATTAACTAGTCCAGTTACACATAAACACACCATTTCGCATTCTGCAGATTTCGCAGTCTGCAGATTTCGCATTCTGCAGATTTCGCAGTTTGCAGATTTCGCATTCTGCAGATTTCGTTTCGTTTCGTTTCGCATTCTGCTGTAAGCCTGTGGGAGGGGGTTATTTTTCCTGTAAAGATATCGAGATATATATCGTATATCGAGATATAGCAAAATATATTGAGATATATTTTTTGGTCCATATCGCCCAGCCCTAGGACAGATATAAAACACTAAAATAATTTAGCAGTTTTAAAATTCACACCAAGGAATTTAGATGATTTTTTGGGGTGAATTACTGAATCATAATATTGCACCATAAAAACACAACACAATACTGATGCAAAAACTATATATCTGACCCATCCATGCATAATAATGTCTAAAATATAAATAATTTGGCACCATTTAAATCCACCTCAATGAATTTACCATATTTTTTGAAGTGGATGAAAAAAATATACAAATTAAAAAATAATAATAATAAAAAAAATTGTGTGTACTTGTATCTTTTGGATTGGTTCATGTCAGAGTCGATTGAGACCGGCTCTTTTTATGTTTAATTATACATAGGCCTGTCACTATAATTACTGTATCCAGTTATTGTTCAGTATATTATTAATGGAACAATATTTTCGGGGGAGTCAATATTTATTTATTCCGTGGGGACTTTTTCTCTGTATTAGTAGTAAATTCTTGGTTATTTTTTCAGCCGTCTGATCAAATTTAAAACAAAAACGCAGCATCTCTGATCTGAGTCCTCACTACCTAAACCCAGCACCTGCAGCAGCCCACATTCAGCTGTGATTGTTGTACTTTTGAAAACCTCTTAAGAGTTCCTTTAAAAGTCCTATATTACCCTGTAAAATGCATCAAATGAAAGAAAATGCCTAAAGAAACCCATAAATAAACTTTGTCTGTTATTAAAATTCCAGCCATAAAATTCCTGCTGTTATTAGTCGCACCACATGATGCACAGTCGTAGAACATGACATTTTAACACTTTAATTACAAAAAACATCCAGAATAACTCATGATTTCTGAAAAACATATTTTGGTTCCATGGAGGTCAGGGGTATGACAGAAATGTGGTGAATTATTATGAAATCTGAACCTTTTTAACTGAGGAAATTGCAACTGGACAGAAATTTTAGGCGTCACGTCATTGACCCACTAGACAAAAACAGTTCTTCTCTTTCTTCCGTCTCTAATTTTATTTAATTTTTTAATAGAATATTCCACAGTATAGATTGAATATATATGAAATTAAAGATATAAAATATAACATTGAACACAATAATACAATAATAAATATAAAAACAAAACAGAAACATAAAGAAATACCTACAACAAACATAAAACAACAAAACTTAACAACAAATTCAATGAAATAAAACAAAAGTAATGTTGTAGTGCAGCATAACCACACTGCTAGGCCTCCTTATATTTATATTTTGGCCAATTTGTTGTCATTTTAATTTCTCTTTCTCCCTTTAAACCTTTAAAATGTTTGATAAGTTTCAGTTTTATCACTCCGGCGGCACGGTGGTTGAGTGGCTAGCACTCATGCCTCACAGCAAGAAGGTTGCCGGGCCTTTCTGTGTGGAGTTTGTTCTCCCCACATTTGGATGGGTTTCCTCCGGGCTCCGGTTTCCCCCATCAACCCAAAACATGCACTGTATATGTGAAAGTTGTGTGAGTGAGTGATGGTGGTGGTCGGAGGGACCGTTGGCGCCGGTTGGCTTGGCAGCTGCGCCTCCATCAGTCTGCCCCAGGGCAACTGTGGCTACAACAGTAGTTTACCACCACCGGGTCTGGAGTGAATGAAGAACGCTCTGAATAATCCTCTGTAAAGCATCTTTGTGACATCTGTCTGTGAAAAGCACTATATAAATAAAACACTCCCCCTCAGAGCACGATCGCAGACAGGATCGTAGAGCTGTCTGTGACGAGGGCCTGGGAGAGATCGCTAAATTAAGCAAACATTTCACGTTTTAAAAAAGTAATAATAAAATAAATGTTATTGCTAAACATGAAATAACCAATAGGACAAACGTGACATGATAGTTTTTGTTTAATTTGGTCCTATATTAGGCAAAATCGACCCTTGTGAGTTTTAGGTTATGATTTTATTCCCTCCCCTTTGTTCTCCTCAAAAACAAACAAAAAACAAAAATACAACTCCAGGCCTGTTTGTGATGAAGAAACAACAGTATAACATAGATTAGACAATAACATAAGATGGGCCCTTGAAGGTGTCCAAAACTAGATTTAAAAAAAAAAGTTGTTTCCTAGGATTTAGTTTTTAGTTTTTTTTTCATGGTTACGATTCATTGCAACAACTCAATACTCTGGGACTCTGCAGGGAAAAAAAAGTATCCGGGAACCAACTTTCATTTTGCTGAGCTGTATTATGACAAACAGGCTGTGCGGTTTGAGGTGTGGGTTTTATCAGGGCAGGTCCGAATCCAAACACAATACCAAAGGCTTTCAAGGATTTGTCAATAAAAATGCATCTGTGACTAAGTTAAAGTTTGCTAACGGCGTTGTTTTAAGTGCATCGTGTTGTATTTTTTGTTTGGAAAGCGCTCTGTGAATAGTTTAATGGATTGATTGTGACATGGATTAAAGCAGAGGTGTCAAACTCATTTTGGCCCGGGGGCCGTATACAACCTACTTTGATCCCAAAGGGGCCGGATTGGAAAACTCCATTCTCTGTTCAAGTTATTGTATTTTTCGCCATGTTGTGTCTCATAGTCCCATTCACCTCCGTGAAAAAGAAGAATTAGTAAATTTTTCTTGGAAAATCCTGCACTCAGCTCCACTTTTCTTATTTTTGACACTTTGCTGATGAGGGCGTCATGGTCACAGTCAAAACGATCGTCCTTTAAGAGCGTTTGGAAAGAGGCGAGTCTTCATTTGTGCTGCTCTGGTGGGAGGCGGCCACACACAGAAGCACTGGAGATGCTGCTATGCTAAGCGGCGTAGAAAATTACCAGAAAAATCTGAAAATTTTACATATTTTAAGAGAAAATCAGCCGAGGGCCAGATTAAAGGTCTTGGAGGGCCAGATCTGGCCCCCGGGCCGCATGTTTGACACCTGTGGATTAAAGTGAAAGCCTATTCGAACTTCTTATGCAGTTCGCTCTGTTTGGTTATTGGTCACACGCAGGCAATAAAATAATAGCGTGGCAGAGTTTGTAGGTTCTGATGCACAGATCCACGTTTTCAAATACTCATTTACAAGTTCTACACTGCATCAGATTATTAATAAAAATCTTCTGCACAAATAAACTCAACATTATAACATATAAATCATAACTACGACAGAGCCACATCAGCCCGATTGAGATGATAATGTGTTTAATGCAGTTTTGTGCACATTTGTTGATGTTTTACGGAAACAAAATTTAAAACCCCGTCTAATTTGCATAAGGTATAAGTGCAGAAAAAACAGCTCGCCACTTGTGCGCTGATGTGTTCAGCTCCTGTCGGACTAAAGGACACGACTCAGGGGAATATGAACGTTCTCTCTGTGACACCGGGATGTGCTGCTGATGGTGAGTCTGTTCTGTGCGTATGTTGCGTTGGAGATGGTTCATGTTAAACTTTTCAGAGATCATAATGTGCAGATCACACGTGTGCAGGTTTAGTGCAGCTCTTTATTTAACGGTCATTTCACTCACGTACGGTCACTTTATTTACGTCAACTTTGCAGTGATGAAAAAACTGAAAGGTTTAAATGATTTTCATTAGACTCAGCAGTGCAGTAGTGGAGGGC
This sequence comes from Odontamblyopus rebecca, assembly GCA_030686955.1. Classification (NCBI taxonomy): domain Eukaryota; kingdom Metazoa; phylum Chordata; class Actinopteri; order Gobiiformes; family Gobiidae; genus Odontamblyopus; species Odontamblyopus rebecca. Next base: position 36,480,219 of record CM060655.1, read on the forward strand.
GGTGCGCTTGTTGTAGTCTGTGACAAGGAGAAGGCCTAAAAAACAAAAAAAAAGGAAATTTAAGACACTCAAAGACCTACGACATCGTATACGATACCAAGGAATATGTTTTATATAACCCCGCATAACTTTCTAACCGTAAAAGATAGAAACTTACTTTTTTTTCCCTCTGAAAGTGCAGACATAGAGGTTTCCGTACATTTCTGCCTCATTATCCTACGTCACACTCACGCTGTGTGATGACGTGAGCAAAACGAGTGTCCAACAGGAACTTTGTTTTCCCCAAACTCATGCGCTCCGTCCATTTTGATCGACCCAAACTTTGCCAAAGAGTGAAGTGAGTCAAGATGGTCGACTCCTCTGACTGTGTGTGTTTATAACGAGTGAAAAAATTGCTCTAAGTGGAGTTAATTCTCACATACATGGAAAATTACGCATCTCGGTGTGTGTAATTGCGCTTCCATTTATATTTTTATTTGAAAGGTTTATTTCACTCAAAATGAACAAATCCAAATATAATAAACACCAGGGAAATGCAGAAGTGCTGTGGCTCTGGCCCTGGACCTGACAGGAGCTGTTTCCATGACTGGACCAGAAAAGTAATGGAGCGATTACACTTTTTTGTTTTTAGGGCAATAAGGAGATTTTTAGTTTACTTACAGACTTGATATTTTGCATTTTTGTAGCTAAGGCCCTAAATTAAGCATTTTTATGTCCAAAAAGTTATTTCTACATGTTTGCTGTGTGTTTTGTCAAAGAGTGAATTTTATTTTCTGTTTTTTTTTTCATCTTTGTTTCTGTTCCTGTAGCTTTTATCACAGCCACATGACACAACAACAGCAGCAGATTGTGAAATAACAGGCTGTACTGAACAAAAGGAGGTAGAACACTTCATTATAGGATAAAAGGGGCAGTTTTAAAAGCAAATTTTTTTTTAAAAAATCCAGGCGAGGAGAAATGTACTAAAATTGCCCTTAGGTCTGCAGGGGCTAGTTTGTTCTAAATTTGCAAAAAAAAAAAAAGACTAAGAACATAAGACAAAGCTGTTAAAACACCTCATACAGACTTTCGGAGCAAAAAGATTTTGTGTTTAGTCCGACTTTAATTCAATGCATTTCGTTGGGCTTAAAGGTGCATTGTGTAACTTTTCTGTGATTTTACAGCTCAAAAATACCGAGAAAAACAGGAATTCTGACTATAAGCGGCGTCGCCTCTCCACAGATCTGACCTGTAACTTGCTCTGGTTTGGTTTCCACGGAGATAGAGAGGTTTAATGCCGCGCTGTGAAACATTCGAGACAAAGCAACGACACCTCCATCATCCTTCACCAAAAAAGTTACACAGTGCGCCTTTAGAGGAATACACTTTGCCTGCACTGTTTTAATATTTGGAGTTTTTAATCGTTTTCTCGTCTGTTTTCTCCACAGAGTAACGAGTGCAACCATTTCTTCCAACTAAAAAACGTGTCTTTTTGTGGCTATCACCCCAAGAACAGCAAGTAAGTGTGGACGACAAAAACTTTAGTCACCAGTTCGTACGCAGAGCCACAGTATGTCACTTTTTAGACAAAAAATGTACATTTCTATGGCCCATCTATTATCTGGACTATAATGAGACTCCAAAGACAAGTATAGCTGCAAGCGGCAATGATCGGCTCTCAACTTTTAAGGCTTTTATTTGGGACGAGTGACAGGACTGTGCAGGGAAGAGTTAAAGGTCGTATATTATGCAAAAATGACTCTTGTGAGTTTTAAGCCATGATATAATGTTGTTATCTCGTCAAAAACAGACCTGAAGTTGTGTTTTTGTTTCATTCACACATGTTTGGTTAATCTTTTATTAGTTTGTCTACATTTCCAAAGCTCCAAACGCTCTGTTCCATCTTGTGATGTCATGAAGTGGTGGTTTTCAAGTTAACAGATACGTTTTTACCTTTAGTTCGGTAGAGATAGATAATTCCAGGGCCAAAATACCAAACCAAACCAAACCATACCGACTTTATTTGTAAGGCATCTTAAAAACTTTACAGCCAAAGTGCTCAAACACAGAAAAGACAAGGACAGTACAACACTATATACAATATAAACACAATATATAAACACAAGACAACTACTAAAAAACCTAGAAAACAATAAGATACTCAACAACAAGACATGTACAAAAAAAGGTGCGTTTTCAGGAGTGATTTAAAAACAGATACAGACTCCACCTCTAATTTCTAATCGCACCTAGTTCCACAAAGGATTTAGTGAACCCAGGTCCACAGGGGATAGGGCCAAAAACCATACGTTTTTCCTGATTAAGGTGCAGAAAGTTCAGTGACTTTGAAGACTTAATATCACCGATAAAGTCTCAGAATGGTCTGGCAGCCTGCGGATCCTGTTTCTTTAATGGCAGACAGATCTGAAGAGAACTGAAAACAATCCAAATGATGTAAAGTGAAGTGTATGGAGTTTAAAAACACAGCGGAGCACTTCCTGTATTAAAACATAACATCGCAGTGTGGGACAGAGTGGTTTCAGTGAAGAATTCAGCCTAAATATGCAGGATCTGTGTGTTAAACATGTGTGAATCAAACAAAACACAGCTCCTGGTCTGTTTTTGACGAGGAAACATTATAATAAATCAGAAAATAGTGGAATATGGGCCCTTTAAGTAGTTGACTAACAAAACACTTATTGGTTGCAGCTTTAGTGTCTTTAAATATCCCCGGACACTCTGTACATAACCTGATCTCTGTGTGTTTTGCCTTTACAGATATTTTGGCTTCATTACGAAGCATCCGGCCGATCAGAGGTTCGCCTGTCACGTGTTTGTGTCCGAAAACTCCACCAAACCCATCGCCGAGTCTGTAGGGTGAGTCCTTCCCCTCTGCATCTGTCCTGAAAACAAACACGCTGGAACAGGAGCACAGTGCTTTTATACACACCGAAGACACTTTTAGGCCTTTTCTTGCGCTTTCCCATCTTTCGTTTTTGTTTCTGGGAGCAAAATTTCCTATCATTTTCCCATAAAGTTCACATTTTCAGGCAGAACGGGGCGACCGACGAAGATGAATGAATAAAATAATAACAAAAAACCTGCAGAACCAGAAACGCACTGCTCGCCCGGCCTATTTTGAGTTTAGGTTCAGTTTGTTTTCACACTTTTGTACGACCGTGTACTACAGACAGATGGAGCTATTTTCCTCTGGATTGTCTCACCATGTATGGAGCAGAGATGAGCAGAGAATTTTTATTTTTTCAATCGTTTTAGCACATTTTGGGGGATTTTGGGTTAGTTTTTTTAATAATCTGATTCAATCCTGTATCTGACCAGAGGCACAGATGGTCACATTATTTAAAACATTTCTTATCTTCAATTTTCTATTTCTTTCTCAGAACTTTTGACACAGCTCTCAGCTCCATGCAGATCTGTCCTATGAATGACTTTGTGGAGAAGATTTGTCCTCGAGAATGCATTTTTAGATATGTTTTTTGGGGTTTAAATGGTCTGATAATTGTAAACAGAAATGCATAAACCCGTATAAGGTTATATTGTTGGATTCCTCGTCATTTTTATATTCTGTGATCCAAATTTTGCAGCTATTTGACAATGTTTGTGACAATAGCAGCACTTTTAACAGACTCAGATCATTTTGCACAATGTGGGACACAAAAGGGGTTTTGGGGGCTCCTGACACCGAACAGGACTGAGCTGAAGTAAAAGAACCTGAACTCGTAATATCCCGAGGTCTGCACTAATTAACAATAATACTAAGAAAAGGAAGCAAAATAATCGCGGTGAAGTCTGGCCCCTGGACTAATTCAGAATCACAGCATCAGTAAATCAGTAAAACATTGTATTTCAGCACTAGAGGCCTGTTCACATGAGTTACCCATAGACTGTATATAAATGGACTCGGTTAACGCTCCAGCCGCCACGTTCCAAACAGGAAGTTCGCATGAGGCTCTTCCGGCTCCTTCTGGCCCCCGTTGACTTAACATGGGAATATTGTGCCCGTCTCTCTAACTCAGACCTGGGCATCGTACGGTCCTTTGGTCGACTCTGATCGGCCCGTTTAAGCTCATTTGGAATTACAAAATAAACATTACAATACAATATATACATACAATATGTTTTCATTTTACCTCGTGTGTGGACTAAAGCTGCAGTGCTTCTATTTAAGAGGTGTTTTTTATGACATTTTTTATCAGGCACCATCACTTTTTTATTGCTCAGTCGTAAAATAAACTCTTATCAGTCCGACCGGCGAGTCAGAACAATGAGATTTAAGGCTTTTTTTGTTTTATAAAGAAACACAGTTAATATTATGCAGAAGAAGAAGAACGGAGAAGAAGAACGAAGAAGGAGAAGAACGGAGAAGAAGGGAGAAGAAGAAGAACGAAGAAGAATGGAGAAGAAGAAGAACAGAGAAGAAGAAGAAGAAGAATGGAAAAGAAGAAGAAGAACAGAGAAGAAGGGAGAAGAAGAACTGAGAAGAAGAATGAAGAAGGAGAAGAACGGAGAAGAAGAAGAATGGAGAAGAAGAAGAAGAACGGAGAAGAAGAAGAAGGGAGAAGAAGAAGAACTGAGAAGAAGAATGGAGAAGAAGAATGGAGAAGAAGAATGGAGAAGAAGAAGAAAAAGAATGGAGAAGAAGAACGAAGAAGAACAAAGAAGAACAAAGAAGAATGGAGAAGAAGAACGAAGAAGAATGAAGAAGAAGAACAAAGAAGAAGAAGAAGAAGAATGGAAAAGAAGAAGAACAGAGAAGAAGAAGAAGGGAGAAGAAGAACTGATAAGAAGAATGGAGAAGAAGAAGAACGGAGAAGAAGAAGAACAACAAAGAAGAAGAAGAACAAAGAAGAAGAAGAACAAAGAAGAAGAAGAACGAAGAAGAATGGAGAAGGAGAAGAAGAACAAAGAAGAATGAAGAAGAAGAGCGAAGAACAATGAAGAAGAACGAAGAAGAATGAAGAAGAATGGAGAAGAAGAGGGAGAAGAAGAACGGAGAAGAAGAAGAGGAAGTAGAAGGAAGAAGAAGTAGAATCCATCAGTTTTATATAGCACTTTTCAGGACAGTCAAAGACTCGTTTCAGTTCATTATTCATTCATTCTCTCCACGCTCGGTGTGAAGAATAAACTATCACTGCAGCCACAGCCGATAGAAGCGATTTATTATTATTATTATTATTATTATGTAGCATTTTGTCCCTCCACGATATTTTCTGTTTCTCAAGTGGCCCCATGGGAAAAACTATTCCCCTCCCCTGATCTAACTGCTGCTGCGAGACTCGTCGTTTTGGTCTTAAATTGTTCGTGTTCTTCCACTCTTCATCCCGGTGTTTGTTTTTGGGGTTTTCTTTATTTTCTACATCAAAAAACTCCTCTTCCTAATGTTTATGAGTTTATGAGCACCAAAAATCTGTGAACGATCAATATTTGACACTGAGTCAAACCGGGGAGAAAAGTGTGAGCTGAGAGCACAGGGTGAACACAGAGACTGACAGAGGGGAACAGTGTGACATGTGTAAAGGTCTGCTTTGATTTTCATTCTCTCTCTCCCTCTTTCTCACCTCCCTCCCTTCCTCCCTCCTCTCTCTCCCTCCTTTCTTTAACTGTCTCTTTGTTTGTTCTTTATATATATCATTCTTTCTCTCCCTATTTCTCACCCATTCCCTCCTCTCTTTTTTCTCTCTCCCTCCTTTCTTTAACTGTCTCTTTGTTTGTTCTTTCTATATATCATTCTTTCTCTCCCTCTTTCTCACCCATTCCCTCCTCTCTTTTTTCTCTCTCCCTCCTTTCTTTAACTGTCTCTTTGTTTGTTCTTTCTATATATCATTCTTTCTCTCCCTCTTTCTCACCTCCACTCCCTCCTCTCTCTCCACTCATTTATTTAACCTTTCTCTTTGTTTGTTCTTTCTATATATCATTCTTTCTCTCCCTCCTTCTCACCTCCACTCCCTCCTCTCTCTCCACTCATTTAACCTTTCTCTTTGTTTGTTCTTTCTATATATCATTCTTTCTCTCCCTCTTTCTCACTCCCTTCTCTCTCTTTCTCTCTCTCCCTCCTTTCTTTAACTGTCTCTTTGTTCTCTCTCTCTGTTTTTTCTTTATATATATATATCATTCTCTCTCTCTTTCTGTCTCCGCCTCCCCAATCGCTCTCGCTCTTTCTTCTGATCTCCCTTTCTTCCCATCTCTCTGTCTTTCTTTCTCTTTCGTTGCCTCTCCTTCTCTTTGCCTGTCCCCTTCCTCTCTTCTCTCACTCTTTCCCCCTCTCATCCTACCTCCACTCCTCTCTTTCCTCCCTCCCTCCGTCCCACCCTCTCTCACTCTCTATCTCCCTACCCCATCCCTCTCTCATCTCTTTTGCCCTCTCTCCCTTCCTCCACCTCCCTACTATCTCTCTCTCTCCCTTCCACCCCATTCTCATTGTCTCTCTCTCCCTCCCACTCCTGTCTACTCTCTCTTTCATTCCATCTGTTCCTCCCTCTTTCCCTCTCTGTCTCCCTCCTCCCTCCACATCCCTACTCTCGCTCTCCCAATCCCTTTCTCTCCCCATCCTTCCTCCCTCTCTCTATCTTCCTTTTCTCCCACCCTTTCTCTATCTCCCACCCTCCCTTTCTCTCTCCCCTTCTGTTTCTCTCTTCCTCCCTCCCTCTTTTCTTTCTCTCTATCTTCCTTTTTTCTCCCCCTTTCTATTTCTCCCTTCCTTTCTCTCTCCCCTCTTTTGCTCTCTCTCCCTCCCGTCCTTCCTCCCTCTCTCTATCTTCCTTTTCTCCCACCCTTTCTCTATCTCCCGCCCTCCCTTTCTCTCTCCCCCTCTGTTTCTCTCTCTCTCTCCCTCCCTCTTTCCTCTCACCATCTTCCTTTTTTCCTCACCCTTTCTTTTTCTCCCTCCCTTTCTCTCTCCCCTCTTTCTCTCTCTCCCCCTCCCATCCATCCTCCCCCTCTCTCCCTCCCTCTTTCTGTCCCTCCCGTTCTCTCTCTCTCCCTCCCGTCCTTCCTCCCTCTCTTTTTCTTCCTTTTCTCCCTCTCTTTCTCTATCTCCCGCTGTCCCTTTCGCTCTCCCCCTCTGTTTCTCTCTCTTCTTCCCTCCCTCTCTCTTTCCTCTCTCTCATCTTCCTTTTTTCCTCACCCTTTCTATTTCTCCCTCCCTTTCTCTCTCACCCTCTCCCATCCATCCTCCCCTCTCTCTCCCTCCCTCTTTCTGTCCCTCCCTTTCTCTCTCTCTCCCCCTCCTGTCCTTCCGCTCTTGCTCTCTCTCCCCCCCTTGCTCCCTGCCACCCTCCATCCCTCTTTCCTCTCTATCTTCCTTTTTCTCACCCTTTCTTTTTCTCCCTCCCTTTCTCTCTCCCCTCTTTCTTTCTCTCCCTGCCATCCTTCCTCCCTCTCTCTATCTTTATTTTCTCCCACCCTTTCTCTATCTCCCACCCTCCCTTTCTCTCTCCCCCTCTGTTTCTCTCTCTTCATCCCTCCCTCTTTCCTCTCTCTCATCTTCCTTTTTTCTCACCCTTTCTATTTCTCCCTCCCTTTCTCTCTCACCCCCTCCCATCTATCCTCCCCCTCTCTCTCCCTCCCTCTTTCCTCTCTCTCCCCCTCCCATCCTTCCACTCTTTCTCTCTCTCCCCCTTGCTCCCTGCCACCCTCCCTTTCTCTTTCCCTCTCTCTCTATGTTCCTTTCTCTCCCTCCCTTCCTCCCCACTCTCTCTATTATCCTTTCTCTCCCTCTTCCCCTTCGTTCTCTTCCTCCACCTCCCTACTCTCTCTCTCTCTCTCTCTCCCTCTGTCCCTTCCTTCTCCTTCCCTCCCTCCTTGTTCTCTCTTTCAGGAAAGCGTTCCAGTTGTATTATAAAGAGTTTGTGGAGTTCTCTTGCCCCACAGAGGACATCTACCTGGAATAGCCCCGGCCTCCTCCTCCTGTACAGCCCCCGGACCCCCCGGACCCCGGCCCCGGGCCCCTGTAACACCCCCAGAAGATGCATGGACACTAATGACTCCAAACTATCAGAAAATAAAACAAAAAATAACACTTTAAAGGAACTATATTACACAGATCTATGTTCCTGATCTGTGTCCTAAGGCTGTTTCCTCCTCACAAACAAACCCGGAGTTGTGTTTCGTTTCCTTCACACTTCGCTTCTTCACTTCTCTCAGACTGAAAACACTCTGCCCCACCTTGTGATGTCATGCGGTGATACAGGAAGTGCTCCACTGTGTTTTTAAACTCCACACACCTTCACTAGAATCGCGTGGATCATTTCAGCCCAGCACTACAAAAAGGATTTTCTAGCATAGTTAAACTGACTTGAATTAAGCAGATTCATCTTAAAAGACCAATTTTAAGATTTTTTTTACTTGAGATGAGATTTTGTTACTTGTTTCAAGATATTCCATCCTGATTTATCTTATCTAGATATTACAACTTATTCTAAGCACTTTTTATATTAAATCAAGCCAGGTTAAGCCTCTTTAACTTCCTTCTCAAACCAATAAGGTGAAAAATCTTGCCATAAATACTTGAAACTCGTGTTTTCTGCTTAGAACAAGATTTGTATTTTGTCTTGTTTTAAGAAAACTTGGTAAGTGAAAATTTCTTATTACACTGGCAGATAATTTCACTTAAAATAGGGCTTTTTTTTGTTTGTTTTTTTACAGCAAAGTATTTTTTTCTTATTTTTTGATAGGCCTTTCTTGCAGTGTGGAATTACAGATCTAAACTGAGCTAAAGGTAAAAAAAGAAGCTGCTGACATGAAAACTACATCTACATAACATCACAAGGTGGAACTGAGCATAAATAATAAAGAGCTACTCAAACAAACATGTGTGAAGGAAACAAAGCACAACTCCAGGTCTGTTTTTGAGGAGGTAACAACATAACGCAGCTTAACGCTCACAAGAGTCTATTTTGTGTAATATAGGACCTTTAAATGAATGAGGAACAACGGAAACACCAAAGGAGGAGAGACGATATGCAAATGAGTTAGTGGCATGGATCACTGCGCTGCAAAAAATAAATACTAAACACTAAAAGGTGCGCTGAGTGACTTTTCCAGTGGGGGTTCGCTTCATGCATGTCGGAGAAGTTATTGCTTTGAGCCGGACGTTCACTGTGCGATGTTTTCGATGGTTTCACGGCCAAATCGCAGAGTTTAAAAGTTCACAGCTTCAACGATTCATGTTCTTACACTGTACAAACGACTTCAACAGTGCGAAACCTTCATGAGAGGCGACTGGATGTCAAGGATGTCAGGTTTGAGATTCTTGCGACCTATGATTGCCGATCAGGAGCTGGTCGTGAGGTATTAATCAGTTCTCGTGACCCCATGTTTACTACACGAAGAACGACACGCGATTACGCCAAAACTCGACTCCCGAAAACAGTCGCAGGAGCAGCAAAGGGTGGAGTTCAATTTAGGAGAGAGTTTACTTGGTTGAATACGTTTCGTCGCTCTCCAGAACGGAAGAAGCAGCTTGGATGAGCGGCGAAACGTATTCAACCAAATAAACTCTTGTCCAGTCGACAAATTGAACTCTCTCCTTTGCCCTGGATTCTGGACAAATGAGGCATTTTACACAGTAGCATGCGTGAAAAATCGGCTCAAAAAGGGCCAAAAATCGCACAGTGTATGCCCGGCTTTACCTGAAATGTTCCACAGTATAGCATTAATCTAGAATGTAAATCAATTCAACGCAACGACCTGTCACCACACAGCAGACGTGACGCAGATGCACTCAGCCTGTTTTTCCTGTAAACGATTCATTTGAATTACTCACTGTGGAATATTCCTGGAAAGGCAAGAGCGTTTCCATGGAGTCAAACAGCCATAGACAATTTTAAAACGTGATTGTTGAAATTAGTTTTGGATTAGCTTCAATTAATGTACAATAATAATTTTGAGAGTAACTGGATCCCACACTAGAAAAGCTGCATGCAGCACCTCCATAAAATCATATAAAATAAAGTCTTTATGATTTATTTAAATATTTTTTTCAAGTGTCTGTGGAATATTGGACTTAAAAATAAATTTTAAAAAATACATACGTAATTTTAAAAACATTTCTGCTGAAATTGTATCTTAAAGGGCCAAAATGACACGGCTTTCTGATCTGTTATAATGTTATTTCCTCGTCACAAACACACCCAGAGTTGTGTTTTGTTTCATTCACACATGTTTGACACACAAATTCTGCATATTTAGACATATTTAGTTCTTCTCTCAAACAGAAAACACTCTGTTCCACCTTGTGATGTCATGTGGTAATACAGAAGGTGCTCCACTGTGTTTTTAAACACCTTGGACCTTACGCCTTCACTAGAATCGTTTGGATAAATTCAGCCCTGGAATTTTGCATTTTTGTTGAACAACATTGGAAATAAACAATATCTAGGAAAGTTAAAATGACTTAAATTAAGAATATTTTACTTTATTTGAGCAGATTCAACCTGACAAGTAAAATTATCTTATAGTGGAATAAGTGTATTTTTCGTAATTCAAGCAACATTCGATTTTGTTTCTTATTTTAAGTGCGAAAAGTGGTAGTTTTTCTTATTTTAAGTGTAGCAAGATGTATTTTCATATTTGAAGTACACAAAGTCTTTTTCATTTTACTTGTCAGGTCAAATTTACTCAAATCACTTCAATAATTCAAGTCATTTTAACTTGGCTAGATTGCGTTTTTTGCAGTGAAAAGGCTGAAAACTACATCTTGATGACATCACAAGGTGAAACAGCGTATTTCAGCTTTGGAGATGTACACAGAATAATAAAAACACGAATGCGAATGAAACAAAACACAACTCCGGGTCTGTTTTTGAGGAGGTAACGACATCATAACGTGACTTAAAGCTCAATTTTGGCCTAAATAACCAAACCAGTCCCATCAAAACGGCCCAAAATAAACATTCTTAATTCACTGCACATATTTGTTTTTTGCAGCGCATCAGTCGAAAGCACAAAGAATCGCCACGTGAAAGACGGAGCGAGTTCGCATTAGCATCAGCAGGAAGAAGAAGCCTTAGTAAATATACATTGTACGTGAGTCACAAGTCTTCATTGTCCGACGCACTGTAAAGAACCACTCCTTAAATCGTTAAGCTAACATAGGGTCAAATATAGGCTGTGTACGCTCCTCACGTAGTTTCTCACACTGACGGTGAAAAGAAATGGACCAGTGTTCGGCCAGTGTTGACATGACAAAATGACAGATTAGGTTTAGGCGTCTACTACAGTTTTATTTTTATTTAGATCGACCATTTTTAATTGTCGGTAGTCGTTTTGGGTCTGGAAAGGTCCACTGCCAATCCTCTGTGCGTAAAAGACGTGTTTTTTTAATGAAATCTATATTGAAAAACAGTTTTAATCTGAAATAAAATCGATTTGAAAGTCGTTGATACGTTGCGGTTCACGTTATCCACATTTCCTGGGGGTGTGATGCTAACGCTAGCTGTAGGCATGCTCTGTCTGAGGCTTTGTTTTAACACAGTTTGACTTAGATGGAACAGATAGAACATATCTGCAGTCACAAGCAAAGCTCGCATTAGCCAAGAGTTTTTCAGGTTCAGTCATGTTTTTTACTGAAAATCAAAAATCGAAATTACCCAGGACAGTCCCAGTTTCGAGCCCCGCGTCACCTGTCCCAGCAGATTGATCTAAAACCAGTGATTTATCATAGTTTTGTATAAGAAATTACCCAGATGTCCCTATTTTTGACCAATCTGATCCCTCCCAAGTGTAAAGAGAGGCATAAATTGTCAATTGTTTAGGTAAAATACAGAAAAGTTGCTTAAAATGTTCAAAACACAAATAAAATGTGGCTACACCGACTCAGATCAGTGCCAAGTGCAGAACAATTTTCCTTAACTATGCACTAGTTTCACAGTTTTATTATTACAAACCACCCAAAACCGGGGATGTCCCATTTTTTTATTTTTAAAAATCTGGTCACCCTACCTTAAAACAGGACCATCGACGCTCATATCGATCACAGGCTCCTGAAAATGCGTTTACCATAAAATACCAAATAGTCGCTGGGGCGTTTATTTGTTTCAGGGACTTAACATGTCAGGCATTTATTTGAGACCAGGCAGCAATTTGGGGTGATTTTTGATTCCTTCCTCACAAAAATCTTGCTCAGCAACACTGGGAAAATGTGGAACTCAAATTCATTAAACCAGTATGACTGTAATTTATTATACAGTGGCCTGGCAACGACTTTACCTACTTTGTTGGCACGATTCCTGAATCCTCGCCCCTTCGCCACAACTTTCCTCTTACATCACAGCAGCTACGTGGACATTGCTGCTTCCTCCGAACTGCCAAACTGAAGTAAAATTACCAAAACTCCTAAAAACTGCTTCCATTTCCTGCTCACTATATTGCACCATCTTTCACTTCAAAATAGGGATTTCACAGCAACGTCATCTGTTCTTCCGCTTTTTCAGTGAAGGTGATCGGACGCAGGGCAGAGGATGTAGCCCATCCACTCTGAGCCACACAACCAGCCCCTTAAAGCCAGGACTGAAGTGAAGTCAAACTGTCAATATGTCGGCTGTAAATATGTGGGCTGCCTTGCCTTGCCTAAATACCACGCTCTCTGTGGTGCCTTTTGCTCATCATGATGTCTTGGTTAAATAAAGCAGACGAAAGACGGGAGTTTGAGCGGCCTCGTCAGCAGCAGCCAGAACGACCGCGGCACGTGTCAGCGTCTGCGACTTTCTATACAGACATAGACGTATATATGAGTGGATAGAGCTAAAGCGTTAGCCGCCGCCTGCCAAACAGGAAGTGCTCCAGGAGGCTCTTCCAGCTCTTTCTCTCCCTTTTTCCCATTGACTCACATTGAGATCGTCTCTCTGGACCTGCTGCTGTGGCCTCGTCATTTTGGTCTTAAAATGTTTGTCTGAACGCGACACATCGCGACGATCCTGAATTTTTCATTTTGCTGTTTTGCTCCTAAATCAAGATATGAACATAAATAACAGACCAATCAGACGCCTTCATTCCCCGAGGTCGCTGCCGCCACGTTAGCAGCAGGTTTGATTGACAGCTCGTGCGTTTCACTACTAAGTCATTTCCTTTCTCGCTTTCCTTCCCTGATTGACTATTTTTGAAATAAAATGACAAAATATCTCAAACAATTACAATAGCTAACATTACTAGAATCTTAACTAGCATAAAGTGAATTTCGTTAAAACTGCCTAAACTCTATTGTTGTTCGTACATAACAGAACATAAAACATAAATCAATGACTTAAACTTACTATTTCAAGTTTGATGATAGAAGCTAAAAGTTTCCTTATTATTCTCAAGTCACTGAAATCCAGCGCTCTGTGCAGGTGCAGAGTATCACCGCTCTGAGGAGGGCGGGACACAACCTCAATCCTGATTGGCTCTTGTGGTTGCTATGATATTCGCGGTCAGATTTCCAAATATGGACCTGGCTCCAGATTCGCTCCTGTAACTGTGGCATCAGGAGCCTCATTTGAGCGACGCTGACTCTGTGGCGACGTCACACTCACTTCGTCCACTCATATATACGCTCTGCGATACAGACGTAGGCATAAGACGTAGGTTTATTTGAAATGTTACAACAAAATATCTACGGAGCGGGAAGTTCCCACATTTGAAAGCGACTCCTGAATTACAGAACATCATCAAAACCCTCCCGCAACATGCACATTTCTTTAGCGAGTTAAAACAAATGACCAACACAGCAAGTGTGGAGCAGAGTGAGAACACTAGAGACGACTCGAGCGTTAGTCCTGTTGTTGCAGCACGACTTCTTTAACACGTTAGACTCAGCGTTTATTTGGAACCGACGATTATTTATCAAAATATCCACCTGCACCCGGCGTTCGAAGGGGACCCGGCTTTTATTTGGTATTTCACAGTAAATCTATTTGCTATTGTTTACAGGCTGTCTTAAAACGTATTTGGCTGCGTTTGCTAGCGTGTGCGTTGCGTCACCGTGGTAACTTCTGAACATTACGCCATAGACATACAGGCAGAGCACCCCCAGCGTGATGTGACCGCAAAATATCAACTTTTTGGACACCAGGCCCTAATTCGGATGACTAGTTCTGAGCATTGATAACTTTAAAATTACTGCAGAAAAAAAGAGTAAACATGAAAAATACTCAGATCGAACCGTGGTGTTTTAAGACCTGGTCTAAAATAGATTTTTACCGTTAGTGTTTCATAGGCAGAAACGTTAAAAAACAAAACACGCCTTTATGTCCGATGGTCCGTAGGTGCTGCAGAGTTTTAACACGGAGGATTAACCAAACTGTCCAAACTTTTACTCATATAGTGCCTCTAGCATCCCATGGTCTGTTGTTTCTAAAAAAAAAAAAGTCAGGTCATTGACTTCAGTCCGTGTCACAGTGTCATTAGCGCCCTGTAGTCTAGCCACATTTACTTTTTTATGGATTGATTAAACTTCCTTGTTATTTGTTATGTGTTCAGTTGGGCCCTGCCCTCCCTCAAACATGCCGCACAGCCAGTTTGGCATCATACAGTGTCTTAGAATTAAAGTTTATTCCGGGATACATGTTATTTTTTTCCGGCAGAGGCCCAGAGCATTAAGTAGTTACAATAAAGTTATGTTCAATTATGACCTAATTACTAGTGTTCGATCTGCTTTTGGAAAGGGCCCATGTTATGTTGGGTGACCAGATTTTCCAAATTCTCAACTGGGACACACCCGGGTCGGGATGTTTGGTATGAATATAATTGCAAAAAGAGCGTGTAACATCGTGCATCGCATCAGTCATAATCTGAGGGACTTCTGACGCTGTATTTTTTTTCAAACATGTTTTTCCATATTTTGGCCAAACAAATGACAATTTATGCTCCTCTTTGCTGTTGGCAGGGGTCAGATTAGTCAAAAATTGCGGTTTAGTCCCAATCTAGTCCTGGTTTAGTCTCAGTTTAGACCTGGTTTAGCTCAAATTGGTCAAAAATGGGGACTCCAGGGACATTTCTTGTATAAAACTGGGACAAATCACTGGTTTTGTATAAATCCACTGGGACAGGGGACAAAGGGCTCAAAACAGGGACTGTCCCGGGGAAATAGGGACGTCTGAATCTTATGTTACTTTCTGATCTGTGTGATAATGTTGTTTCCTCATCACAAACAGACCTGGAATTCTGTTTCATTCACAAATCTGCACATTCAGGCCGAGTTTTGTCAAATGGAGAACCCCCAGAATGGTTGTACAGGAAGTTTTTAAACTCTAGAAACTGCATTTTGAGCTGTGGAGAGGTGTAAATCTGAAGGATTACTCAAACATGGAAACACTAAACCATGATTAAAGGTGCACTGCGTAACTTTTGGAGTGGAGCTTTTGCACCTGCCATCAATTATAGGTGCTTTGTATTCGAACACAGTCATACTCTTCGCAGCTTTGTTATTTGGCTCATTGGCTCCGTCTGTCCTTTCCCACAGATAAATTTAATGCCGTACTCTTAGGATGACCAGACCTCCCCGTTTACCCAGGACAGCCCCAGTTTTGAGCCCTGCGTCCCCTGTCCCTGCAGATTTGTCCAAAACCAGTGATTTGTCCCAGTTTTATACAAGAAATGTCCCTGGAGTCCCCATTTTTGACCAATTTGAGCTAAACCAGGTCTAAACTGAGACTAAACCAGGACTAGATCGGGTCTAAACCAGGACTAAACCACAATTTTTGACAAATCTTTCACAGTTTTATTATTACCAACGAATCCAAACCAGGGATGTCCCAGTTTTTTATTTCGAAAATCTGGTCACCCTACATACTGTGGAACTTTTCTGGCTAAGAATTAACATCTCCATAGAGAAAAGCAGGCGGCCGATGCTCCTCTAGAAAAGTTACACAGTGCACTTTAAAGCAGCTAAAGAAAAGTCCCTTGTGCAGGCGACGGTGAGTGCAGAGGGAGGAAAATATGAAAATGTCAGATATGAAAATCTTATCCTTCCACATCACGACATTTACATCTGACAGAGACACTGCTCTAATTTTATTTATCGCATTCTCCCCATAAACAAATGATTCAAGTGGAATTACAACAACAGAAGAGCTCTTTGTGCTTTTAAACGAGTCCCTCTTAAATAATATTACAGTCATGCTAGTTGGCGGCACGGTGGCTGAGTGGCAACACTCAGGCCTCACAGCAAGAAGGTTGCGGGTTCGATCCCGGGTCGCCCGGGCCTTTCTGTGTGGAGTTTGCATGTTCCTCCCCGTGTCTGGATGGGTTTCCTCCGGGTACTCCGGTTTCCCCCATCAACCCAAAACATGCCCGCACCCCTATGAACTAACATCAAGGACCATGTTGTCCACCCTCCTGTGGGCTCACCACCTGCAGAGGGGTTCATAGGGGGGTCAGGTGCTATGAGTATTGGGCAGCACGCTGCCCCCGCGACCCAGCCGGATTAAGCGGAAGAAGATGGATGGATGGAGTCATGCTAGTTTAGGGTGACCAGAATTACGAAATAAAAAACTGGGACGTCCCTGTTTTTTTTTTTTTTAGTGATTGGTAATAATAAAATTGTGAAATGAATGCGTATTTCAGGAAAACTTATGCAGAGACCATTCATAACGAACATGTGAGCCAGTATAGTCACATTTTCTGTGTGTTTTGGTCATTTTTAAACAGCTTTTCTGTATTTTACCCAAACTGATCAAAAATAGGGACACCAGGGACATTTCTTGTATAAAACTGGGACAAATCACTGGTTTTGGATAAATCTGCTGGGACCGGGGACATGGGGCTCAAATCCAGGACTGTCCCGGGTAAATAGGGACGTCCGGTCACCCTATGCTAGTTCGCCTTAGCTAGTTAGCATTAGCCAACAGTGTTTCAGTTTGTCACTCTCACCTTAAATACGACCGGGCTGATCGCAGCCTCCGGAAAATGTGCGGCTTAAATCCAGTTTGTATTCGTTCTCGAGTTAAAACGTGCGTGCGTTGTGTCACCACGGTAACTGCTGAACTTTCTGCCACAGACATACATGCAGAACCCGTCCCCTCATCAGCAAAGTATCATCTCTGTTGAAACTGGGTTGACACTCTGCAGTGACATCGCGCAGGAGGGGAGGGGGATGGGATCTGTGTGTGTGCGAGTCTATCGGCAGAATATTCAGCTGTTGCCATGGTGACACAGCGCCACATCAGGAGCGGGGAACAATACCGGTGTCCACGTGTTTGATTAACGCTGTGTTTACACGCGCGGGACTCGTTCGACAGCCCAAACCAGCTCGTCTGTCGTATCGTAGCCTCGCTCAGCTCCTCCTGCCGGTAAAACGACGCTCGGATCAGACGGGAGCGACACAGCAGTGCCTTCGGTTAGCATCGCACCCCCCAGGGAATGTTGTGTCGACGGCATCAGCGGCAAAGTGTGCATTCTGGTGAGAGGACTGGTGAAACTGAAGACTATTGTTTTTCTTCTTCTTCTTGATTAAACCTTTAGTGCCCTGGAGCCGTGCTGCTGTAACCTGAGAGGGGCTGATACATTCAAATGTTCCATGTTATAAAACCACAAACAATGACCAGCTTCTGCGAATTCCAGTGTCACGAGTCCCACTCTTTTGCTTAGGGATTTATTCAAACTAAAACCAAGAACTAATCAAATGAACAGGTGACACATATACAGGAACTAAACATCACAACGACTCTTTTATGTAGTCAAATCTTGGGCTTTTTTTTTTTAAATTTTAATGTGTGTTTTTTGTTTTGTTTGTTTGTTTGTTTTTTTCTTTCCACAACTGAACCTGAGCTGCCAGTGCCTTAACCTGCAAATAGAGGACACAGGTTGTTCTCGTTCTCAGGTCTTCTTAGGTTTAAACAGACGGGATTTCCTCCAAATGAGAGACTCGTGCGAGGCTCTTTCTGCTTTTTCTTTCTTTCTGGATCTTGCAATGCGAAAAGCTTGGCCAAAGTTGAAGATATAAACACTTAAATCTAACAGAAAATGACGTAAAACTAGTGAAATGATGTGTCCGCGCAGCAAGATCATTTTGCTTGGCAGGTTATCTTCAAATAAACAACCTCTAGACTAGAATAAAACAGTCTCAGAACTAGTAAGTAGGTCATAAATCTGAAAACAACCTGATATAAGTTTTACAATCTGGGCCAGATCAGAGAAATTTGCAGTGTGAGAATCAAAACAACAAATTATAACTAACACCTTTGCCCTCAAGCCCAGTGTTTTTGTATATAAAACTAAATTAGCATTACAATAGTTATCAGTAAAACTTATTTGATTTGATGTTCACATTTGTTATGAGATAGTTTCATGAGATTTCCAAGTTGCTTTTACAAGTACAGCCATTAATAATAATACAAACTGTGCAAATGTTCAGATCAGGACTAAAAAAGACTAAACCAGAGCAACATTTTAGAACAAACTAGGCCAAAACCAGCACTATGTCAGGTCTGAACATGGATTTATACTTAGATAACTGTGGAGTAACCCAAAAATCACAATCTTAGCTTAACCAGGGCTAAGCCAGATCTGAACCAGGACTAAACTGGATCTAAACCAGGTCTAAACATGGACCAGCTTAAAGTAGTCGTACCTGTTTCCTCACTCACCTCGTGCATTCAGAGCCTCCTAATTATTCACCACAATTAGTTTATGAGCACTTTTCACAGCTCTCAGAGACCATCTTGGATAAAGCTACAACTAGCATGCAAACATGCACTTCCTGATTATCGGAAAACAGACTTGCAGTGCTTTACACATTTAACAGACCTCCACCCAGTATAAGGTGTTTGCCGCTGCTGCCATAATTTAACAGTATTTTTGTTTACCAAAATATGTTTTTATGTTTCTCTAATGTTTAATCTGACAGTAAATATTACTGTGCCTTTATCCCGTCCTGTCCCACTTCACCTGCAGGCGTTTAACTGTATGTTTTAACCGTACTTCATTTGTTTATGTTGTTGTAAGGCGTTGTAAGGCGATCTTGAGTGTCCAGAAAGGCGCCTAATAAATAAAATGTATTATTATAAGCAAAATCCTTTTTCTCAAAACCATATCTTTAATGCGAAAATACTGTATAACCATTGTTGCCATCCATACATTTTCAAGTTTAATGTTTTCAAAAATAAGTAAAACACTACAAAAAAGGATTTTCTAGCATAGTTAACTGACTTGAATTAGGCAGATTCATCTTAAAAGACCAATTTTAAGATTTTTTTTACTTAGTAAGACAAGTTTTTTTTACTTGTTTCAACATATTCCATCTTGATTTATCTTATCTCAATATTACAATTTATTCTAAGCACTTTTTTATATTAACTCAATCCAGGTTAAGCCTCTTTAACTTCCTTCTCAAACCAATAAGGTGAAAAATCTTGCCATAAATACTTGAAACTAGTGTTTTCTGCTTAGAACAAGATTCATATTTCATCTTTTTTTAAGAAAACTTAGTAAGTGAAAATTTCTTATCAGATTTCTTGTCAGATAATTTCACTTAAAATAGGGCATTTTTACCTCAAAATAGTTTCATGTCACAGACATGTCACAAAGAGGCTTTACAGAGCATTATTCGTGCACTCCAGACCTGGTGCTGTAAAGTACTATTATACCCACAGCAGCTTTGATATACGATGAAGTTTTTTTCTTGTTTCCATGACAGGTCTAATAAATGTGTTAAGCGCTGTACTTTGACCTCAAGAGCTGCTTATCCATGTGTCATTAGGTTCTTCTGTCAGAGTTTGTGTTCATACCTGACAGTTTGGGCTGCGCCCTGCGCTCCTCCTGCGGTGTGTCCAGTCAGCTGATTTAAACAGGTTTTGGCATGGGTGTGGTATCTGGTTCACTATTTAAATTGTTATACAGCACCTTTAAGCTCCCCATGATAAGAATCCTGTGTGTTATGTTAAGAGGCCCTCAGGAACTAAGGGGCTCATAATAAATATCTGGAAGTCTTCATGCATGGACAGAATGGGGCAGTCGAAAAATGCTTATGGTGGGTTTTCCTTATAGAAAACCTATAAATACAGGACGAACCTTTTGTTCAGTGTGAGATTCTTCTTTGGCGCTAACTCACGCAGACAGAAGATCGTCTGTATTGGCTCAGCTCTATTTCTGTAAATAAAACGTATAACTTTTAGTAGAGTTTCTTTTTAAAATTATTTCCAATTCACCTGCACCACTGTGCTGTGTTCGAGGAAACCCACGATCAGCTGAAAATCAGGTTTAATACATAGACCGTATATATGAGTGGACATAGCTAAAGCGTTAGCCGCCATGTGCCAAACAGGAAGTGCTCCAGGAGGCTCTTCCGGCTCCTTCTCTCCCTTTTTCCCATTGACTCACACTGGGATCTTCTCGCTCCTCTCTCTGGACCTGCTGCTGTGGCCTCGTAATTTTGGTCTTAAAATATTCGTATGAACCCGCGACACAGGATCCTGATTTTTTCAGTTCGCTGTTTTTTTTCCTAAAACAAGATATGAACATAAATATCGGACCAATCAGATGCCTTCATTCCCTGAGGTCCCTCCCCCTGGCGTTAGCAACAGGTATGATTGACAGCTAGTGTGTCTCGTTGCTAAGTAAATCCCCTTCCCACTTTTCTGCCATTAACTATTTTTGAAATAAAATAACAAAATATCTCAAACAATTACAGTAGCTAACGTTACTAGAATCTTAACTAGCATAACTTAACTAGCATAAAGTAAAGTGAATTTCGTTAAATTGCGACTTTGTTGTTCGCACGTGTGAACAATAAACTCATTCTATTCATTTCAGATTTAATGCTGCTACAGCTAAAGTGCAAAATGTACTGTTCAGTAACTTTAAATGATACAAACTACAGCTGCAGCCCTGATAGTGAACGCTGCTCTGAAGAGATAAACTGTGGAAAAGCCAGGATCTTCCCAGGGAAACTATCAGCTAAAGAGCAACATTTACCTGGACTCAGACTCGCTCAGACCTCGGCAGATTCTGGAGACGCTCTGACAATTTGCCTGTTTGTCCCCGATGCCTTGAATTCTGCTGTAACATCATTAAAGGTTCTGTAAGGACGAGCTCCGTGCCTCTGCGCTGTTTTTTCTTTTTTTTTTTTCATTTTTGCTAAGATTTAACAGAAGTCACCACACCACATAAACCAATGACTTAAACTTACTATTTAAAGTTTGACGATAAAAGCTAAAAGTTTCCTTATTATTCTCAAGAATCACCGAAATACAGCGGTGCAGAATGGAGTAGAGTATCGCCGCTCTGAGATGAGTCGGACGGGCACATTTAACGACCTCAGTCATGATTGGCTCTTGTGGTTGCTATGATACTCGCGGTCGGATTTCCAAATATGGACCTGGCTCCAGACTCGCTCCTGTAACCGTGGCATCGGGAGCCTCATCTGAGCGACGCTGTGGTGACGTCACACTCGCTCAGTCCACTCATATTTACGCTCTATGGTTTAATACCACACGGGTCTGAAAAAAGAACCTAATAACATAAATTATCGGAAGACAAGATGAACCTCATTGGACGAGCTGCTTATACGATATATCTTTACTATCTGCAAGACACGTTTTGCTCAACTAGATGGAAAAATGACAAGCCTGAACCATTTCTAAAGCACTGCACGTCTGAGTGCTGACAGTGCACGCCCCGCAGTTTGTAAAACACCTCCACCTTGTCACCGTGAGTGCCAATAAATCATTATATTGGTTTATTAATTACACGTTACGAAACGGCTCAAAATATGTGCTCAGCGTCACCGGCCACAAAGATCCGCCTGTGTTTCTGAATGCACTTGTCGTCTGTCTCTCTACAAATATTGACTCTTTGGTGCGTTTTCTTTCTGTTTTTTTTCTGCTCGGCCCGATTTGAAGCACAAAAACAGCTCAACAGTGGTTCATTTTTCCCACAGACGTTTCAAAAAAATTCAAAGGTGCACTGTGCAACATTTCCGGTTGGAGGCCCGTCAACTGCTCTGCCTGGAATGTCCCACAGTGTGACATTAAACAGCTCTACTTTACATTTATTCAATTACAGGTGGTTTTATAGCTCAAAAATACCTAGAAAAACAGGCGTTCTGACTGTGAGCGGGGTCGCCTCTCCGCAGATCTGACCTGTAACTTGGTCTGGTTTGGTTTCCACGAAGATAGAGAGGTTTAACGCTCTCTCTACTGTACCTGCTCGATTTTTTTGTTTTTTTTTTCCATTTTAGCGCAGTCATAGTTACTTAAAACTACCTCAGACTTCTTTCTGCCCCTCTGGTGCTGAAAATATCTGGTATGAAAGAAATGAAATGAAAAAATGTAGGCGTGTCCAAAAAACAAACTGAGATGACCTTTGCTTCTTTTGATAATAACAAAAACAGACTTCAGATGTTCAGCAGGTGGCACTGGCTCGGGGCAGAGTTGTTGACCCTCTCAGCCTGGGTGAACCACGTCGCCGATTTAAGTCTCTGGGCTGAGCTGAAAGGCACACGTTAGCCTAGCCTAGTTTTGTTTTTGTGTGTCACGTGACCACTTTGACCAATCAGAGCGAGAGGTGCTAGAGCGGAGCCGGCGCGAACGGTTAAAAAGCTGTTTTTAAGAAGGATTTTGAGCTGAGGAAAAGTCTGTGATCTAAAAATGGATAAAAATCGCCACAAAACCCGACCTTTTTGTGGTCCGACGGTAGGTGCCCTGTCAGCCGAACACGAGCACTTTGTGATTACATTGTGCTCGATCTTATCAGTGCTGCCTGCATCCAGGAAAAACAGGAATGAGCATTTTATGCAAACGATAAAAGTACACGCTGCATTACTGGGAACTGCATTAAACTACACTGAAAGATGCCAAATTAGCAAAGCATTTGCAAACATCCACTGTGTTTTCCAGCTTATCTAACGGCGAATCCAAAACAGTTTGATTGAAAGTGCGTGTGATGTGTTATCAGTCTAGACCTGATATAACATAAGAGATTAACACATTGAGATTTCCTTATTTGTTCTTGTATTAATCAACATTTAATCCCCCTTTTCGCGCATTTTACCCAAAACACCCGTTTTGCAGATTCATTTGATCCCAGGAGCAAACTCTTTGCAACGTCCGCAAAGATTCTGATCTCACTGCGTCCGCGTTATCCCGTTCTCACTGCGGCAATTTTTCCCATTTTCACTATGTCCGTTTTCTTCCGTTCTCACTGTGTCTGTTTAGCACACGCGCTAACACTTCGTAAATATGCCCCTATATGCACTAAAAACTGTCTTTATTTTGTGTACATCTGGCTCACCACACGTCACTCCTGCAGTTGGTTTTCCACGGAAACAAGCGGCCGGATAAGTATCAGGTTTGTGGAGATGCGAGCAATAGACACGACCTAAAGACAGGCGTTATTTCAGCTCAAATGTGACACACTTTTAGTCATATGTCAGAAGACGACCTGGTGACACTTTGCGCTGATGCCATCAACATTTCCTGGGCGTGAGCTAACTGTAGGCGCTGCTCTGTCTGAGGCTTTGTTTGATGCGTCGGTTTAATCAATTTTGTGTTTTTTATTGAGTCTTCAGACCATCTCAGAACAGTGTTTGCTCATGCGCGCGTTGTATCGCCGTGGCAACTGCTGAACTTCCACCACAGAGATACACGTAGAACACCCCAAGATTGTTTCTGCAAAGGATAAAGCCGCGATATTTGAAGTAGTGATCCAAATGTACTTTATTTATATTGTTGTACTGCTAAATTTCAGCCCTGGTATAGAACATACTCCGCAGTTTTTTCTTATTTAGAGCTTAAATGTCTTGGCTAACATCATTATTATTAGTTTTATTTTTGTCTTTCACGTGTAAATTGATATCTGTTCTAAGAATCTCTGAAGCCATCGTGTCCGAACCGAGATGTGAACTTTAGTAACCTGCCGAAAGAACCAAAATATTCAGGTGTGGGACTGACTATACAGAGAGTGTACAGATCTGCCATATAAATAAGATTTAATACAATTATAAATATATGACATTATATGAATTCAGATGTAGAATGTGAAATTTTGCTTTATTTTGTTTGTTTTTTTTAAGTGTGAATCTTTATTTATAAATTCTAACTCCGATTGGTGTGTCCTGTCATTCTTTGGGGAGTCTAGACTGTTAAACGTAAAGGGCCTGTATTACGCTATTTCCTGCGTTTCTATGTTATAATGTCGTTTCCTCATCACAAACAGTAATATAATACGTAATTTTGAAAACATATTTGCTGAAATTTGCTAAATGTGTCTTAAAGGGCCAATACGGCACGACTTTCTGATTGTTATAACGTCTTTTCCTCATCACAAACGGACCTGGAGTTGTGTTTTGCCTCATTCGCACGTGTTTAATCCTGCATATTTAGGCGGAGTTCTTGTGCTGACAGGAAGTGCTCCACTGTGTTCTTAAACTCCAAACACCTCCACTAGAATCACTTGGATAACGTCAGGTGTTAACCCTTCCAGACCGACGGTTTTATGTATGATACCTGGGAATATTATTTATATAACCGCGCAAAACCATAAAAGATAAAAACGGACTTTTATTTCCCTCCAGCATTTTCCTACGTCAGCTGCCTGATGACGCGAGGAAAACCAGGAAAACAGGTATCAAAAACAGGAACTTTGCACATGCGCTCCATCAATTTTATTTATTTTTTAAATTAATTTGAACATACAACATCCATACGGACATTACACTGCGAAAAACGATCTAGTCAAGCTAAAATGACTTGGATTAAGAAAGTTTTACCATGATTTGAGTACATTTAACTTGATATGTACAATTATTTGCCAGTGCTGTAAGATTTTTGTACTTAAAATAAGAAAAGCAACAACTTTTTGCACTTAAAATAAGAAACAAAATCAAATGTTGCGTGAATTAAGGAAAAAAAACACTTATTCCACTGACAGATGATTTCACTTGTCAAGATGAACCCACTCAAAGTAAAATGTTCTTAATTTAAGTCATTTTAACTTATCTAGAGATTGTTTTTTTTCCTGTGTAGACAGAACAGGACAATACAATAAGCACAATACGAAACAGATGCATACACCACCGCAGCAGACGAGGTGTAAAGTGTGTGTGTGCGTGTAAAAGTGTGTGTATGAGTAACAGTGATCAGCATTAAATATAAATGAATTGTGTAAGGTTATGTAGAGATTCTTAAACAATATATTGGGCAATGTATTGCACTTCGACTAAAGCCCTATTGGCACGGGACGAGTATAACCTGGGGTCGTCTGGTAATTTGCAAATTCCCGCCCCACCTCTGTGTTACTCGAATTCGCACGGGATCAGCGAACTCCGCAAATGACTCTATTTTACCGAAATTACGGCCGGATATGTCGTAACATCACATCCGTTTCCATGTCTTTCACGCTGCTAAGTGAATTTATAAAGTATGCTAAAAGAAAATTAAAAAAGTAAAGAAAATGTTCCTTACCGCTGCTACACATGTCGTCCAGGTCAACATCCTGCGAGAATTTCCCTTTTTGCGGATCGGTTTCCATGTAGAGGCTCTGAGGCTGTGTTATAATTTGCCCCTAAAAAGCTCAAAACTTCTAATCAAAATTTCTACCGCAGCCTCCGTTACTCAAGACGGAAAGAGATTTGACCGCTCCTGGTCCTCCTGTTCAGGTTCTTGAGGCAGAACTCAAGGACCAGGAGTGGTCAAATGTAGTCAAGTGTGATCCCATCTTTTTTGCAAATTGTTCTAAATAAAATGTAATTAAACATTATTTGAAATATTTATGTGTCTTAAACCCACGGCTTTATGTCATACGATACAAATACATTTTTTGCACTCAACCATGTTATAACGGTTCCCTCATCATCAGCTTATTCAGAATTATATTTCGCATTATATTTGCATGTTTAATTAATCCTGTGTTGTCCTGCATTTGAGACTGGACTGTTTTATTTTCTTTCTGTGGGACATTCCAGGCAAAACATCACCTAAAAATGCAAAAAAATTTTTTACACCCCTTATACTTACTACTTTACTTCTACTATACATACTGATTATATCCAGAGTTGGACGACCTGTGGGCACCATGCTGTTATTATTTATTTATTTATTTTTCATTTTGACCAGTCTGGGAATCAATTCAAAGTAACATGACATGTAACATGTACATCTGGCTCACCACACGTCACTACTGCAGTTGGTTTTCCACGGAAACAAGCGGCCGGATAAGTATCAGGTTTGTGGAGATGCGAGCAATAGACATGACCTAAAGACAGGCGTTATTTCAGCTCAAATGTGACACACTTTTAGTCATATGTCAGAAGACGACCTGGTGACACTTTGCGCTGATGCCATCATCATTTCCTGGGCGTGAGCTAACTGTAGGCGCTGCTCTGTCTGAGGCTTTGTTTGATGCGTCGGTTTAATCAATTTTGTGTTTTTATTGAGTCTTCAGACCATCTCAGAACAGTGTTTGCTCATGCGCGTGCGTTGTATCGCCGTGGCAACTGCTGAACTTCCACCACAGAGATACACGTAGAACACCCCAAGATTGTTTCTGCAAAGGATAAAGACGCGATATTTGAAGTAGTGATCCAAATGTACTTTATTGGCCCTCGCCTAACGAAGTGGCGAGGGCCAATAAAGTCTTTTGATAGCCATGTCCTAATTCATAACTTATTATCTTGTTTTTGTCTTGTTCCATGTTATGGGTGTGTCAAACCAGCAAAACACATTCCTTCTTTGTTAAAATGTGTTCACTGTCAACAGCAAAAAGCTTATTGTGACACCGGATAATGTGTCTATATTTGATTTTCTTTCAAGTAAACCAAGACTTTTAAAGCATATTTACATTTTTTAACCAATCACCTGATGAAACAGCAGCGTGTCGTGGGGGAGAAGCTGAGGGAATCCTTCTGTGAGCTGCGAACGCGGATATTTGCTTTAGAAACCGGACGAGGACTTGAGACGATGCTATAGGGACTTATAGCTGAAATATTGTAAGAGTGAGAGAGGCGGGTTTTATCTTTTACTTACTCTTTATTTTATGTTGCTAAACCGTGGAATGAGCTTCACATCAAATGCGCTGTATACGCACACACGATGTGACTCGTGATATACGCAATCTTTTTCTCAAACTCTGTCTCATAAGTTTTATTCAGAAAACAAACCGTTGAGACATCTAATTATAATATAATATAATTTTAGCGTCCAGAAAGAGGATGGAAGAGCTCTGTTTCTGTAAGAGAACAGACTGTGGCAGGACAGCAGAGCAGTGCAGACACTGGTATGAGGTTTGTGCACCCAGTGAGAGGACTCGGGATGAAAAGAAATCATCAAATTATCATCAAAGAAGGAAAAGTCTGATAGTGTAACTCCCCTACCACTCTGTTAAGAGTAGACTAGATTGTAAAATATAAAATAGCCTGAGAAAGCTCTGATCTTATTTTCACTGAATTAAAATTCTGAGTTGTGAACCAAATGAACACTTCACATATGAACTACAGCTGTACATTAGTTACACTGTAATATCACAGTGTTATTATACTATGCTCATTATTAGAAAAAAATTACATGAGATTTTTTTACGTCTTAAAATGTATCAAAATCGTATATCGTGACCCGTGATACGTATTGAATCGTGGGAAAACTGTATCGTTGCATCCATAATGATGTCCCGGACCTCTGCTTGAGGAGATTTTGTCTGACTGGACCTTCGCGCACCCCGGTCCGCGAGTTGGTGACCCCTGCTTTAGAACCTTTCCTGAACGTGTTTAGAACGATCAGGAATGAGTGGAAGAGCACAGAGACCAGGTTACACATGTGTAGGATAAAGTTGCAGAAATGTACGGAAACCTCTATGTCTGCACTTTCAGAGGAAGTTTCTGTCTTTTACGGTTAGAAAGTTCTGCGCGGTTATAGAAAAGATATTCCTCGGTATCGTGTATGATACCGAGGAATCGTATACCGTAGGAGGATATCGTATATCTTAGGAGGATATCGTATATCGTAGGAGGATATCGTATATGATACCATCACTGTGTGATGACGTGCGCAAAACGAGTGTCCAATAGGAACTTTGTTTTCCTAAACTCATGCGCTCCGTCCATTTTGATCGACCCAAACTTTGCCAAAGAGTGAAGTGAGTCAAAATGGTCGACTCCTCTGACTGTGTGTGTTTATAACGAGTGAAAAAGTCACTTTAAGTGGAGTTAATTCTCACATAAATGGAAAATTACAGATCTTGGTCTGTGTAATTGCACATCCCTTTCTATTTTTATTTAAAGGTTTATTTCAGTCCAAAAGTGCAAATCCAAATGTAATTTCCACCATGGAAATGCAGAAGTGCTGTGGCTCTGGCCCTGGACCTGACAGGAGCTGTTTCCAGGACTGGACCAGGAAAGTCATGGGGCCACTGCACTTTTTTTTGTTTTTAGGGCAATAAGGAGATTTTTTAATTTACTTACAGACTTGATATTTTGCATTTTTGTAGCTAAGGCCCTAAATTAAGCATTTCTTATGTCCAAAAAGTTGTTTCTACATGTTTGCTGTGTGTTTTGTATAAACAGTGTGAATTTTATTTTCTGTTTTCTCTATCTCTATTTCTGGCCCTGTAGCTTTTATCACAGCCTCATGACACAACTACAGCAGCAGATTGTGAAATAACAGGCTGTACTGAACAAAAGGAGGTAGAACACTTCATTAGGGGGTAAAAGGGGCAGTTTTAAAAGCAAAATTAAGAAAAATTCCAGGTGAGGAGAAATGTACTAAAACTGCCCTTAGGTCTTCATGGGATAAACACACTGGAACGTGCTTCCTCCTCCTCCTACGATGTACTTTTGGTTTTAAACAGGCTGTTTGTGCTTCTGGATGAATCTGTGTATTGATTTGCATATTGATACTTACTGAGTGTTCAACAAACAGGTTATCATGTCTTTTGATAGCCATGTCCTAATTCATAACTATTATTATCTTGTTTTTGTCTTGTTCCATGTTATGGGTGTGTCAAACCAGCAAAACACATTCCTTCTTTGTTAAAATGTGTTTACTGTCAACAGCAAAAAGCTTATTGTGATTGTGAAGTCAGTTCTTGTATTGATTTTAATATTCCCTATTATGACCCCATAGAAAAGGAGGGTAAAAGACAAACAAACCGTGGCAGGTGAGGAACCCATTACATAAATATGTGCCTCACTTTTCACGGAGCTCCATGTGTGGAGCTCTATGTTGGCTTTCCCTGCAGCATCTTACACCTGCAGTTATGTGCTGGACTGTCTCAGGTAGGGATGTTAACTGTAACAGTTTCTGGTCATAATGTTTTGACCGTGAGTTTTCTGTTGGACGAGCTGTCGAGAAGAGAGAGTGTCGTGCCAGGGGGGTCGCGAGACCTTGGCGGTTGCGTGGTAGGGGCGTGCGCGCCGGGGCGAGGGCCATCATCGCCTTGAGCGGCTTAAATTGGCCCTCAATAACGATCAACGAAACGGTCAATGAAATTTGGGGCAGTGATAGAACTCAAGGAGACAAGCAAAAAAGCCAAGCGTTGTGCATCCCTATGACCAACAGAAAGTCGGCCATATTGGATAAAAAAAACTTGCTGTTTTGACTGCGTGTCCGCAAAAGTCATCAACTGTCTAGTTTTTGGTCCAAACGAGCTCAGATTTGACATGTCACATCTACATCCACATCCAGCAGATGTGGATCCACAAACGCATTATTTTTTAAACGCACTTTTTCACAGTTTGTCCATAGCACGCCGGCGAATAACACCTTCATTTCCTGTTTCTTTGGTGCCCTCTCACGACTGCAAGCTTTGGCCTACAGAGCTCAAACTCACATCACTATTGTGTGATCCCGGCCTGAATGTGATGAAATATGAAATATAATAAAAGTGAACTCTTTAGCGCCACCTAGTGTATACGTTATCCATTATCATTAACAGTAACCATTAACATTATCCAATTTGTACCAAATTTGGGGATTAATTTCTATGCATGATTTCAAGCAAAAGCTGGCCCAGCAGGGGCGCAAAGACTCCCTAAAAAAATAGTTTAAAAATGCCTACACACACAGGCTTTGTCTGATCGTGCTGAAATTTGAATCACTAATACCTGATTAGGGCTTGATTATAATAAACTATAAAGCATATGAAAAGTTACTCTATAGCGCAACCTACCCTATACAAGAAATGTCAACATTTACACCAAACAAGTTACACCAAATTTGGGGATTCAATTCTATGCGTGGCTACAACCAAAAAAAGTACATTATGAATATTGGGTATTATCCATGGTTGGCCAGCAGGGACGCAAAGACTCCCCCAATAAATAGTTCGAAAATTACTACATGCACAGGCTTTGTCTGATTGTGCTGAAATTTGAATCACTAAAGCTTGAACATGGCCTGAATATAATAAACCCTAAAGCATATGAAAAGTTGCACTATAGCGCCACCTACCAAAGACATGAATTGTCAACCTGATTGGATTTGTACCAGATTTGGGGATTAAATTCTATGCGTGCCTACAACCAAAAAAGTACATAATGGATATAAAGGCGCACTATGTAACTTTTCTGGTGGACGAGCTGTCGGGAAGAGAGAGTGTCATGGCAGGGGGTTCCGAGTCCTCGGCGGTCGCGTGGGAGGGGGGTGCGCGCTGGGGCGAGGGCCATCATTGCCGCGAGCAGCTTTAATTTATATTGTTGTACTGCTAAATTTCAGCCCTGGTACAGAACATACTCCGCAGTTTTTTTTTGTTTAGAGCTTAAATGTCTTGGCTAACATCATTATTATTAGTTTTATTTTTGTCTTTCACGTGTAAATTGATATCTGTTCTAAGAATCTCAGGGACCGGCCTCCTGCTCTAGAACACTTTATAGGTGCATTGTACAACTTTTTAAGGTCTGTCAAATGCCTTTTTTCATGGAGATGTTATTGCTTTGTCTGGAATGTTCCACAGTATGGCATTAAACCTTTCTATCGTCATGGAGACCAAACCAAAGTCACAGGTCAGATCTGTGGAGAGGCGACCCCGCTCACAGTCTGAATGCCTGTTTTTCTAGATATTTTGAGCAGTAAAACCACCTGTAATTGAATAAATGTGAAGTGGAGCTGCTTAATGTCACACTGTGGAACATTCAAGGTTGAGAAATGACATTTCCATAGAAACAAGGTGGTGACGGACCCTTCACCAGTAAAGTCACACACTGCACCTTGAACAAAACTTATAACCGGGATACCATGTGCATGTAAACGCCTCAGCTTGACAGACTCTACTGTTTAATGTTTGCTGTGTCAACAGATTAAATTCAGATGAACCCCTCATTTCTAACGCATCCTCCATGTTTGAAAAAAAAAGCCTTCTAAAACATTGTTCGCACAGCTGCTTTTGCTTGTTTTAGCCCCATCCCTGAGAAAAAAAAATACATACATTTCCCCACACAGTAGTTTTACTGTGGGAGGTTTATAGATCCAGAACAAATAGATCAAAGATAAATGGTTTAATGAACAACTCAGACCATAAAGAAATAAACCCATAATGTTTTTATTATTCAGTCCTGCTCTCCATCACACTTCCTGCCATAAAAGTTACACAGTTCACCTTCAACAAAACTTTACAAGGACGAGTGGATCTGGAGCTGGGTCCTGTCTCCCTCATTTCAGGGGGTGTGACTGACAGGTGGATTAACCAATCAGAGGGAAGCATGCTCCATTC
>CM060655.1:36516826-36524326 GCA_030686955.1 Odontamblyopus rebecca
CCGGATCGAGTCCGCAGTCACGTGATTTCGGGACAGCCCTGGTAAACACCTGTGCTGTTTGCTCATTCATCACGTGTTGACAGTTCCGACAGAGCTCTACATTTCACTTTTTGTCAGAGGTAGAAAAAGTACTGAAACATTTTAAGGAAAAGTATCTTTACTTTGCTTAATTCCTACTCAAGTAAAAGTAAAAAAGTACTTCATTTAAAATGTAACTTGAATAGAAATAACTTTGATATGTTCGATTATTTGATGTAAAAAAAAAAAAAAAAAGGAGGAGTCATAAATCTAATCCAGCACAAGTTGTTTTAATCGACTTTAAGGTGATACAGTTAAACTTTGTGCATTTTAAAGACGACTGAGTTTACGAACACTGACCAACACTGAGCTCTTCCTTCTTTTTGTGGAACTTTATCGGACTTAGAACTTTAATGGCACATTTTGCATTGCATTATTATGTTCTTCTCAAGCAGCTGTCCGAGGGTTTCCTCTCGAGAATTACGACAGACTGACGGTTCTGCACAGTGACTGTTCATTCTATAGTGAAAATGCTGCACAATTTCCTTTCATTTACGGCACACTGTTTTTTGTTTTTTTTCTGCATTTCAGTTTTTCTTTCAGTCTGATTTTACTCAGTAACGAGGGCCGGTCCCACTGTAATGAAGTCAAATACACGGGTCAAAATGCACTCGGATAAAAGTAAAATGACCTATTTCAAAAACTGCTGAATTACAGTAACGCGAGTAAACGGAATTCGTTACTTTTTCCGCCTTTGCCTTTTGTTTAGACGTGATCGGAAATTCCAGTTCTGAAATGATCTGAATGATTCCAGTGAAGGTGTGTGGAGTTTAAAAACACCGTGGAGCACTTCCTGTTTTAGATAAATACTTCTGACAGCTGATCCCAAAGAGATTCGAACATAAATCAGTGTAAAATAGTGTAAAATGGGCCTTTAATTGTACAGTCCCTGTCAAAACACCAAAAAATAAAAAAATATATATATGTAAAAAGGCTATACTGTTAAAGTGGTAATATCTTCATGGAGACAGGGTGAGAAAGAGTAACAAAGTGCATCTTTAAGCTATTTATGTTCCGTTTGTTTGCGTAATAAAATGCAGACAATCAAAAGCGCAGTGTACTTTGGCTGTGTGTTCGTGATGGCGCAGCCCGAGGTGGGTGGGGACTCTGGTCGGCTCCTGCTTAACATCAGTGGGCCATTTTCTAGGAAGAGGACAAAGACACAAATTCCCTCGCCTTATATACGCTTCATCGACATCAGGCAAATGAAAGACTGCACGCTGCGCCCAAGCTCGAGCTCAAAATATTTACATCACCACAATAGTACATAAAAGTAGTGAGTACGAAAGCTCCTGTGCACTTTCTGATCTTAAACGGAGTTGGGTGAGAGTTTTGACGACTCATTTTTCTAAAACACAGCAGAGAACATTCTATTTAAGAGCACAGAAACGTAGAAATGAATATCTGATGAATAAAAATGTAAGAAAACACCTTTTGGTTAAATATTTGTATGTTTAAATCCAGTTCTGTGCGACTGAAAGGCACACTTCTCTCTGATTATTTAGGTTTTCATTTGGTTGTTTTGTGCCTTAAATGTCTTTGTTATTCTGTAAATCACTTTACTTTATTACTGTGTGTTAGGGTTGGGCGGTAATACTGTAATACTGTGTCCTGCGGTATCAGTTTCATTACCGTCATTTTAAAAAATCTGCATAAGGACCTAAAACCACAGCTGGACTTTCTCCCCTCCGCTCTCTCTCCTCTTCAGACGTCGTTACGCTCTGAGATTTCCATCCACACGCAGCGAGGAGGAAGAAAAACACCCGACTGACGCTTTGTGTGCGACGTTGAGCTGAAAAGTTTGCGATGGAGACGTTTTATTGAAGCCGAGAGTCGAGAGGGGACGAGGCGCTGAAGAGGAGAAAGTTCCCGATCGAGGCCGAAGTCAGACTTTCACGGAGGATGCGGTAAAGTCCGATTTATGGTTCACCAACGTGCACCTCCGAAACTTTCTAACTACACCTCAAAACGACGCAGACGATAAGGGCTGTGATTGGTCCTCTCCACCGCTCTACATTTCCTGTACACTGCTCATTATAGACTTTGAGTAATAATGTGTTTAATGCAGCTTTGCGCACATTTGTTTACGTTTTACAGAAGCGAAACTTAAAACCACATGGCTCATTTGCATACAGAATCAGAATTACTTTTATTCATTACAGATGCAACTGACCAAGAACATGTAGTTAGAATCAAGTTTTCAAAAATAAGATAAGATAAATCCGATAAAAGATAAAGATAAAAATCAAAAATTATTTACATCAGTGACATATTTACATCTATACACATGTGTGAGCAGGAATTGGACATTAACAGTAGTTTGTCAGTGATTTAAAGGTCAGAGTTCAACAGTTTTATGGCGACAGGCAGATTTCCTGTGTCTCTCAGTGGAGCAGCGGCAGCAGCGTCTGTGGCTGAAAGTAATGTAATAGTATAAGCACTGATAAAAACAACTCGTGCTCTGATGCGATCGAACATACTGGCAAGGCAATTCGTACACAAAGTCATTCAAAGTGCTTTACAGAATAAGAAATAAATTAAAATCACAATACAAACAAATCAAAACATAAATAATCATCATAAAATTTTAAAATAGAGAAATAAATTAGAGAGAATTAGAGAGAAGAGTAGAGTGCGGAACGGAAAATGAAAACCTTTCAGTCATATGCACAGCTCAACAGTGACTCAAGTGTCTCTGTGGCTGTGTGATTGTCATCTGCGTTGTGGAATTGATGCATTTTTGATGCCCTGAACCTTGTCATTAAAGAATACTGCAAACTCTCTGCACTTAGATGTGGAAATCAGTTCTAACGGCAGTGGAGCTGGAGGGTTTGTTAATCTGTTCACTGTTGCAAACAGGACACAAAAGCTGTTACTGCAATTTCCAATAATGTCTGAAAAGTACCTCTGTCTTGTTCGAGCCAAACTGTGGCTGTACATGTGCATCGCTTCTCTGTAGATCTGGTCAAACCTGGAGGTTTGACTTTCGCCATCGAGCTCAACATATCATCAACATTAGAACATGAGGCAGTTTCAAAGTGCATCGTTTCCATGAAGAGTGCACTTGTGTTGTCATTTATGTGTCTCCTTCGAACAGCTGTAGGAGCAGCCGGTGGTTTGGGAACAACAGAAGGTCAATGAAGACACAGAAATGATCAGACAGAGCAACATTAACCACACTGACATCGGAAATATTTACACCTTTTGCACTGAGCAGGTCCAGAGTGCGCCCTCTGCTGGTGGGCCTTTGTACTGAGCAGGTCCAGAGTGTGGCCCTCTGCTGTGTGTGGGCTCACTGACCTGCTGAGTCAGACCAAAAGTTTCAAGGACAGCGCTGAGCTCTTTGGCATTTTTCTCACACACATTATCCACATGTGCATTAAAACCACCTGTAATGACTAAACCATCAAAGTCTGTGCATACGACTGAAAGCAGCTCAGGAAAATCATCAGTAAAACTTGGGCAGTGCTGAGGAGGTTTGTATATGACTATGTAGAGTCTGGAGGGGGATTATTTTAGCTCCATTTTAAAGGAAACAAACTCAAATGATGAAAACAGCCCCAAGTGACAACCTGCGTGTGACCAAGTGATCTCTAAAAAATGCACACACACCTCCACCCTTTTTGTTTGCTCGTGTTTCAGAGTCAAATTTTATATTGGGTGGAGTTGATTCCACTAATACTGCATTACCTGTGCTTTTGTCAAGCCATGTTTCAGTTAAAAACATAAAGTCAAGATTAAAAGAAGAAATAAAAACATTAATTAAAAATGATTTGTTACATAAAGATCTCACACTGAGCACAGCATGTTTCAGATTAGTTTCAGTAGGACTGGTTATCTTCTTACAGGGAATGTGAACTAAATTTCTCTGATTAGACGGTCTAACTGTGTGTAGCATATGTGTTGCAAATGCTAGGAAAAGTAGGTTGTCACGGTTACTATTGTTAAATGTCACTGTTTGGGCCAGATCAGAAGGATCTAACGATCGACTCTGGGAGGTGCGTGCAGTAATAATGCGACAATTTGATTTAAAGTGTGGCTGGTGCCATATTTTAACAGTGCTGGTGAAAGGACATACAAAACATATACACCCAATATTTACAATTCTGCAGATAACGTTTTGACTAGAAGTTTGCCACTAAAAGTTTAAACCAGTTGACACAATTTCTTTCAACAAGGTTTTGATCGCAGTGCACTTTTTTCCACAACAGGTCGTCAAACAAAACAACAATAAGATCATTCAACAAGGCGGTGTTTAAGCTCAGTCCATGAAAGATTTTTTTGTCCCACCACAAAAAAGAAAAGAAAAGGAATGTCCAGTTCACGGTTCGCAGTGAAAGTAGTGATTGATGTCCATAGGTTAAATCCAGGAAGTTTCGAACTGTTCATAAGCGCTTTAACTGTTTGCGAACGTGATTTGTGTGGTGGAAGAGTGGGGGAGCGACTGGCTACAGTGAGCCCCTACCAGACCGCAGGGACAGTATTGTTGAGTTGTGGACGATGAGGTTCTGGTTCCGGGCTGGTTCTTAGCTCGCCATCGTGCTTTTTCACCCAACTGGGCACACCTGGCCAATTCCACTCCTCTCCACCCACAGGAGAGCTTGTACTGGTGCTACAGTAAAGGTGATTGGCTGGCACGACGCAGCATGTGCATAACGTTGCGTACGTAAGGCACGTGACCGACGATATTCACGGATTGGCAAAAAATGGGAATTTTATTATTTCAATATTTATCACATTTTAAGCGTTTTTTGAGACCTGGGTTACATGTCCTTCTGTTAATCCGTCTACGTGGTGTAACTGGAGACATAGCTCCATCGCTTGACTGTATGTCCTGGGACAGCAGAGGCCCTGTGCGTCTGAGCTCCTGGTGATAACAGCTCTGGGAGGAGGCGGGGGAGGGTGAGCAGGGGAGAGTTTGGGTGAGGGACCAAGTGAGGGGCGAGGAGGTGGAGCAGGGGGAAGTTTGGGTTTGGGTGAGGGACCAGGTGAGGGGCAAGGAGGTGGCGTGGGAGGGGGTTTGGGTGAAGGAGCACGGGGAAGTTTGGGTTTGGGTGAAAGGTTAGAGGGGACAGCTGGGACGGCCTTCGTTGGTGAAATGGGCGCAGTTTTGTATGGTGAAAAGTTCAGCAGACTTGATGTCAGAGCCCCTGACCGTGTGTGTGGTGTGAGAGGAGTCAGCTTGATTCCCGATCTGATGACGCTTTCTAGATGGTTGGGAAGGGCCATGGGTGAAGGTGGAGAGGAGAAGGAGAGTGAAGAATCCAATGATGGAGTAGATGTAGCAAACGGGACTCCGGGTTGGTCTGTGGGCAGGGGAGGTGATTGGTCTACTGCTGACTCATTCTCTGGGGCAGGGGGAGGTGGTACTGCTGACTTGTTGTCTGGGACAGGGGACGTGGTACTGCTGACTCGTTCTCTGGGGCAGGGGGAGGTGGTACTGCTGGCTCGTTCTCTGGGGCAGGGGGAGGTGGTACTGCTGACTCGTTCTCTGGGGCAGGGGGAGGTGGTACTGCTGACTCGTTCTCTGGGACAGGGGGAGGTGGTACTGCTGGCTCGTTCTCTGGGGCAGGGGGAGGTGGTACTGCTGACTCGTTCTCTGGGGCAGGGGGAGGTGGTACTGCTGACTCGTTCTCTGGGACAGGGGGAGGTGGTACTGCTGGCTCGTTCTCTGGGGCAGGGGGAGGTGGTACTGCTGACTTGTTCTCTGGGGCAGGGGGAGGTGGTACTGCTGACTTGTTCTCTGGGGCAGGGGGAGGTGGTACTGCTGACTCGTTCTCTGGGACAGGGGGAGGTGGTACTGCTGACTTGTTCTCTGAGGGAGGGAGAATTGATGCTATTAACTCATTCTCTGGGGGACTGGGAGGTGGTGATACTACTGAATTATACTGCAAAGTTTGGTTTGATCAGAACGTGTGCCTCATCTTCAAACATAATGCTGCTGTTCTGTTTCTAAATGGTTTAGTTGCAGCTACAAAATAATTCTTCATTAGTCACGGTAATACTGTATACCCCGGTAAAATGCTGAGAAGGTTTAACAGTATCAAAATTTGGATACCACCCAACCCTACTCTGTGTATGAATCCTACTTTATAAATAAATTTGCCTTGCCCTTTATTTTTTAAACATCTTTTTAAATATTTGAAAAAAAAATATGATCAGGGTTGTCTTGGTGCACAGGCGTGTCACTGCTTCTCACTTAGTCGTCAGGCAAGTTTTGCAGTTGCTTTTGTCTTCTCTTTGTTTTCTCAGCTACATTGAATCTGTTTGCTATTTCGTGGAATTACCTGGCTGTGAGCACAAGCACATTCTCAGTAGGGATGAGCGATACCGCTGTCTTTGTATTAGTAGTTTTCAGATTCTACAATGTGGTGACGTTCTGCCAGGCAGGAATAAGATCCAGTTCTTCCTGTTGATTACTGTGCACACGGAAATATCAGAAAACTTAAATTCCCAAAAATGGAACCTGATCATTTCTTCATTTCTATTATTGACTAGACCCAAGATCACGCTGTATTACAACACAAATATGCAGTTTAAAGGGACAGTTCAGAATTTTGGACATAGGGCCTCATTTTCTCGTGAGCCAGAGTGTTGGAAACATGTGGAGACACTTAAATATAATGTAAATATTCCATCCAGTCCTTGTATTTGGAGAGGTTGCTGGTGCTAGACTAGTGCATGTCAATGGCCATAGTTGTCCTGCCACTAAAAACAGTCTTACCCACTCCACAGAGCGCCCGAGGCTAAACTGTTATAACTCCAGACTGTCCATTTAAATGTCTGTGTCGATATAATAATTTTAGAAGTAAAATTATTTGTTGCTTTTGAAGGATTTATGTCTGAGCAGCAGTGAGTTGTACTTCCTGATAGAAAGCTCGGCAGCGGCGGACTGATATATGAGAAAATAGTCCCTCGACATGCAACAATTTATGCGGCGCAAGGTTAGTTTTATTTCAAACATTATTCTATGGACACAGATGTTCACATGGACAGTCTGGAGTTATAATAGTTTTGCCTCGAGTGCACTGTGGAGTGGGTAAGACTGTTTTTAGTGGCCATTGACATGCACTAGCCTAGCACCAGCAACCTCTCCAAGTACAAGGACTGGATGGAATATTTAAAAAAGTGTCTCCACACATCTCCAACACTCTGGCTCATGGGGAAATTAGGCCCTATGTCCACAATTCCAAACTGTCCCTTTAACAATATTAATTTTAGCCGCCCTCACATGTATTAAATAGTACTGGTCTGTAGAATGCTGTGATCTGAAACAAAGCAATAGTGGTGGGTACTTCTCATGTATCTATGTAATATCTTTCAATTCAAATGCAATCTAAGATAGTATTTTAAATCATTAGAAAACCTTCCAAATAAACACTCTAACTAAAGAACTGAAATGATCAATCTGAATCATTTAAC
>CM060655.1:36529326-36609326 GCA_030686955.1 Odontamblyopus rebecca
TGTGTCTTGTCTGAGTTTAGCTGGAGAAAGTTGTTTTGCCTCCACACACTGATCTGTTGGAGGCAGTGGCAGAGTGAGTCCACTGCTCCATAGTCTCCTGCTGCAGTGAGACATAGATCTGAGTGTCGCCTGCGTAGTTGTGGTAAGACACATTAGTGCTGCGTATTAATTGGCCTGTAGGGGGCAGCATGTAGAGATTGAACAAAAGTGGGCCCAGGATCGACCCCTGGGGCATCCCACAGGTCAGGGCCATGTGATCTGAGACACAGTTTCCAATTTCAACAAAATACTTCCTGTCTTCTAAATAGGACTTGAACCAGTTTAGTGCAGTACCTCAGATGCCCTCCCAGTCCTCTAGTCTCTGTAAGAGGATCCCACAATCAACGGTGTCAAAAGCAGCGCTCAGATCTAACAGGATCAACACTGAGACTTTTCCCGCATCAGTGTTCAGGCGGATGTCGTTTGTCACCTTGTTCAGAGCCGCCTCAGTGCTGTGGTGGGCTCTAAAACCTGACGGGAAAACGAAAAGGAGTTGTTCATTTGGAGAAAGTTCGTGAGCTGTTCACGGACTTCACAAAAAAACGGCAGATTTGAAACGGGTTGGAAATTGTTCAGTGCTGTGGCGTCAAGACTGCTCTTCTTTAGGAGAGGCTTAATGACCGTGAACTGTTCCAGACTGAAGTGACATGTTAACTATGTGAGTGAGTGGTGAAAGTAAACTGTGGAGGACAGACTTTAGAAATCTAGTGGTAACACATGGAGGCAGCATGTGCACCCGTGAAGACCTACGAGATCGTATACAATACCGAGGAATATGTTTTCTATAACCGCGCATAACTTTCTAACCGTAACAGACAGAAACTTACTTTTTTCCCTCTGAAAGTGCAGACATAGAGGTTTCCGTACATTTCTGCGGCTTTATCCTACGTCACACTCACGCTGTGTGATGACGTGAGCAAAACGAGTGTCCAATAGGAACTTTGTTTTCAGCCAAACTCATGCGCTCCGTCCATTTTGATCGACCCAAACTTTGCCAAAGAGTGAAGTGAGTCAAGATGGTCGATTACTCATTTATAACTAGTGAAAAAGACGCTCTAAGTGGAGTTACTTCTCACATAAATGGTAAATTACGCATCTTGGTGTGCGTAATTGTGTGTGGGCTCACTGACCTGCTGAGTCAGACCAAAAGTTTCAAGGACAGCGCTGAGCTCTTTGGCATTTTTTTCACACACATTATCCACATGTGCATTAAAACCACCTGTAATGACTAAACAATCAAAGTCCGTGCATACGACTGAAAGCAGCTCAGGAAAATCATCAGTAAAACTTGGGCAGTGCTGAGGAGGTTTGTATCTGACTATGTAGAGTCTGGAGGGGGATTATTTTAGCTCCATTTTAAAGGAAACAAACTCAAATGATGAAAACAGCCCCAAGTGACAACCTGCGTGTGACCAAGTGATCTCTAAAAAACGCACACACACCTCCACCCTTTTTGTTTGCTCGTGTTTCAGAGTCAAATTTTATATTGGGTGGAGTTGATTCCACTAATACTGCATTACCTGTGCTTTTGTCAAGCCATGTTTCAGTTAAAAACATAAAGTCAAGATTAAAAGAAATAAAAACATTAATTTGAAGACAGCAAGTTTCAGATGAGTTTTAGTAGAACTGGACGTTCTCTTTTTACAGGGAATGACCTTACGAAACAAAAGTATATTTGAATATACTAGAACTTATATTGCAATACATTAGGAAAAATATTTCAATATATTTCATATATTTGAAATAACCTATTACTAAATATTGATTCATATGTTTTAAATACATTGCCATGCAACTGTTATTACATGTGTGTTTACTGAAACAAACTAGTTTCATTTTAGAGTTAAACAAGCTCCAAAGCACATTTTACAGTTCATATTTTGTCTCATAGAGGCAAATGGATGGACTGTATATGATTATGTACTGACTGACTGACATTGTATATCAAATATATCACAGACATTATACTTTACAGTAATTCATACCTATCTATCTATCTATCTATCTATCTCTCATGTATACAATATATATGTAATATAAATCAATATATTTTTCAACATATTTAAGCCATATTGATGTATATTATGTTATATTTTTATATATATTTATAATGCCTCTTTCAGTATATAATCTCATAGAATATGGGGCATATTTCAATATATATAACAATATATTACATAGTATAACTATGTATTTATCATAGACCGTATATATGAGTGGACTAAGCTAACCTGTTAGCCGCCGCGTGCCAAACAGGAAGTGCTTCAGGAGGCTCTTCCGGCTCCTTCTCTCCCTTTTTCTCATTGACTCACACTGGGATCTTCTCGCTCGTCTCTCTGTACCTGCTGCTGTGTCCTCGTCATTTTGGTCTTAAAATGTTCGTATGAACCTGCGACACAGGATCCTGAACTTTTTTTTCGCTATTTTGTCCATCAAAAAACCCTGTTCATAACATAGAGCCTGGCTGCAGATTTACCCCTGTAGCCATTAGCATAGCGAGCCTCATTTGAGCGACGCTAAACGCTGTGGGTGACGTCACGTTCACTTCGTCCACTTCTTTTATACAGTCTGTGGTATTTATTCAATATATGAAATGGCCATAATTGCAGTATTTTCATGTACTGCAATAAGTATAATATATAATATGATATATTACTATGAAAATTTCACACTATACGAATGCTCATGAAATATTTTGTCACGTAATATACTGAGAAATATATTTTTGTTGCGTAAGGACGCCTTGGCCAGGTCTGGTTAAATAAAGGTAAAATTTAAAAAAAGATTAAACATTATTCTTACATAAGGATGATTTTGGCGTCTGTGCCCTGCAGGTTACAAGTCAAACATCTGGACAATTCAGATTTGTTGTGTTCCCTTCTCCAACCGCATCATTAAAAGTGGCCCAGATCATATAACTCTATTCAAATCACTTTAAACAAATATTCCATTGTTTATCTAACACAGCCACTAAAGTCACATTCCAAAAATGGGGCCATATAAGGCTGTCAGGTCAGAGTCTGCATTTCATTTCAATATTATTTAAATGTCACATGCACAGTGCTCGTCCTCCCACAGTGTCACAGGGTTTATAACGATATATATCCCAACCCCAGCGTTTAGAAGGCTAATCTGCACATGATGACAGCACCTTTGTTACATAAAGGAATGTTTAACTTGTCAAAAAAATCTATTGATATTCACTGTATTTTGGGTGAGAGTTTCCGTGTGGAGGGATTCTGTGTTAGAGCCACAAACTGCCACTTAACCTGCCATATTTTTCTGACCATAAAACGCACTTAAAGTCTTTTATTTTTCTCAAAAATCATCAGTGCGCCTCATAAGACACTGCGCTTTATGTACACAGCAAAAAACTAAATCTAGTCAAGCTAAAATGACTTGGATTCAGAAAGTTTTACCATGATTTGACTAAATTTAACTTGACAAGTAAAATAATCTGCCAGTGCAGTAAGATTTTTGTACTTAAAATATGAAAATACATTTTGCTAAACTTAAAATAAGAAAAACAACAACTTTTTGCACTTAAAATAAGAAATAAAATTAAAGCCGCAAGTGGCATTGAACGGCCCTCGCAGGTCTCCCCCCGGGCGGCGCCGACCCTCCCCCCGGGCGGTGCCGACACTCCCCTCGGGCGGCGCCGACGCTCCCCTCGGGCGGCGCCGACACTCCCCCCGGGCGGCGCCGACGCTCCCCCGGGCGGCGCCGACGCTCCCCCGGGCGGCGCCGACCCTCCCCCCGGGCGGCGCCGACCCTCCCCCCGGGCGGTGCCGACACTCCCCTCGGGCGGCGCCGACACTCCCCTCGGGCGGCGCTGAGGCCACTAAACACTTCGCCCGTTGAGTCAGTATTGACTCTGATGTCTTAGAAGAACAAATGTTTGTCTATTGCTTCACACTCAACTTCGTAAGACAGTTGACAACGATGATCATCAAAAGCAACAGGCCCTACGTCCTGCGGGGGCTCGGGCCCTACGTCCTGCGGGGGCTCGGGCCCTACGTCCTGCGGGGGCTCGGGCCCTACGTCCTGCGGGGGCTCGGGCCCTACGTCCTGCGGGGGCTCGGGCCTTAATTTAAGTCATTTTTACTGATGCAGTTTTTTTTTCCTGTGTTTGAATTTGCCACTGCGCTGACCACAAACATGTTTAATGTGTGTTTAACACTGGACTAAACCAGGACTGAACCAGGACTGAACCAGGACTGAACCAGGACTAAACTAGGACTTAACCAGGACTGAACCAGAACTCAACCAGGACTAAACCACGACAGAACCAGGACTGAACCGGGACTAAACCAGGACTGAACCAGGTCTAAAACAGGACTAAACAAGGACTGAACCAGGATTAAACCAGGACTAAATCAGGACTGAACCAGGACTGAGTCAGGACTAAAACAGGACTAAGCCAGGACTAAACCAGGACTAAATCAGGACTGAACCAGGACTAAACCAGGACTAAATCAGGACTGAACCAGGACTAAACCAGGACTGAACAGGACTAACCTCCACAGATAGTTCACGCTTAGGTCCGTAATAAGTCTCCTGGTTCTGTTCTGGTTCAGTCCTTGTTTAGTTGTGGTTTAGACCTCGTTTGGTCCTGGTTTAGTCCTGTTTTAGTCCTGGTTTATTTGTGGTTTAGACCTCGTTTGGTCCTGTTTTAGTCCTGTTTTAGTCCTCCTGGTTCAGTCCGTATTCGGGGCAAACTTCCGGCATCTCCGCTCGCTTTTTTTTTTTTTTTTCATTATTCATTTAAACATTTTTCATTTTGGTTTTTGGGCCAAATAAGAAAGAAAATAGTTTTTTTTTTCGTTTTCTTATTTTTGTTTTTATATTTTTAAACAAATGAACGAATGATAGACGGATTACGGATAACGGCTGTTTTGTTTCCCCGAACCAAACTCCTGGTCCTAAGTTCCGGTGTGTCTGCGTACAGAGGGTCATTAGCGAACCACCGAGCCGATCCCAGGACTGGACCAGAACTAAACCAGGACTCAGCGAGGGCTAAACCAGGACTGGACCAGGACTCAGTGTTTCCTGCAGAAAATCGGTTCGTCAAGGCGGAGAGAGGTGGTAAATACCGTCTCCGTTAAACTGAGTATTGGGGGGGGGGTGTAAACGGCCGTTTTTGTTTTTTTTTGTTTTTTTTTGTTTTTGTTTTTGTTTTTTTTCATTATTCATTTAAACACAAAACTGAAAACTGAAAAAATTAACCCATACCGGAGGTATGCGGGAGGGATTCAGAGTCCACTTGCCCACCATAAAAATAAGCCGCTTTGGACCGTTTTGGATCCGCGCTCAGAACCGGGTTATCTGCCTTATTATCTCGTTAGGAGCCTAAATATTCTTCAGATTCAATATTGATCCACTTATTACAGGCCTAATTATACACAAGATAATATTTTCATTGCAGTTATTGTACACAAACACATTTATTTCAAGTAGGCCTATCACAACTAGTATGGTTACATTTAAAAACATAATCTCAACAACAGAAGTTGGATCAGTGATATCCTAACATTAAATCCCATTCGGCAACAAAAGAAGAAGTAGCCTTTTTACAGTGCAAGCAATGTTTATTTAAATCAGTAATTAAAAATGTTCAAACATGAGTGATCCGTCTATATGACAGACCTTTCCAGTAGATTTAGTGTTAGGATAAATAACTAGGCTTAGCTATTCTGTATAACTGCTGCTATATTTCATGATTGTACCGAGGTCATGTGAC
This sequence comes from Odontamblyopus rebecca, assembly GCA_030686955.1. Lineage (NCBI taxonomy): Eukaryota > Metazoa > Chordata > Actinopteri > Gobiiformes > Gobiidae > Odontamblyopus > Odontamblyopus rebecca. The sequence goes on from CM060655.1 coordinate 36,535,106, forward strand.
GATAAAGGCTCTGATCACAGCTGTGAGGCTCACAGACTCACTGTATGTCAAGACAAATGCAGGATATTCCAGTCTATCTAATAGCAAACTAACTATTCCAGTCTATCTAATAGCAAACTAACTAAACAGGACAAGAGCTACTGATAGGGATGAAGTCATAACTTGTTGCCAGATAACACCCCGAATGGAGTCTGAATGGGCCGTGCGACGTGCCAAGTCACAGAATGATATACTTCTCAGAATACCTCATAACTTGAGGTTAGCACCACAGTGGCTACAGGATGGATGGTTGTACTTAGTGTGGGAGGTTTAGAGTCTCTGTGTTTAGCTGCAGAGCTGCAGTGAGCCCGGCTCCTCCAGTCTGTGCCTGAGCTTCCCTTTCCTCACAGCATCTGAAATGACACCACTCCAAATATACTCGCACAAATGAAACAGCAAAAACGAAATACAAACGTTTTCTCAAATTTTTTTTTTGAGGCTGGTTCACATTTTGAGGGGCTGGATGACGTCATTGGCCCAAAATAAAACTGCAAATATCTTAAGAACCATAATCGCTCAAATGAAACGTTTTGTAGCAAAAAACAGCACAAACGAAGCACAAAGGATTAACTCCATTTTGGACTGTTTTAGTGCATTTTTAAGCTTCCTGTGGGGACTGACTGACCCCAAATTGAGTTGTAAAAGAATCGTTAATTTCTCAAAATTTCTCAAGGAGCAGAAACGAAACTTTTTGCAGCACAAACTAAGCACAAACGATTGACATAGTTTTTGTGTAGGTTTGCGTTTGATGGGGGGCCGACTTCACGCAGGTCACACCCCCCTGTCGCAGAAAGAACACGAATAGTGGGAGCGTTGGACGACAGAAGACGGACACACATTCACCCAGACAGCGAGCAAATGATTGATGCAAATCTAGATAAATATTTACCACCAGACCGGTTAACAATTAGAACAAAAAAAAACAGCCATCTGATTCATTTTCTGAGAGCAGTGAATCATTAACAGGTCTCAGGTTAACACTCTGAAGCCCTTCACAAACAGCCTGGTGATGTTCTTCTTCTTCACTCCTGCGCGGTACAAAAGTGTCAGTATAGTCTTTTTCTTTTGCCACCACGTTCCACATAGGAAGTGAACATGGGCGTGCTTCCGGCTCCGTCGACTCGGGCTCCAGTTCACTTTCGTCCGGCTCGTCGTTTTGGTCTTGAAGTGCTCGCTTGAACCTTTGCTCTACGTGATCCTTTTAACATTTTGTCCTCAAATCAAGATACTCTGAACGGTAATAACAGATCATTCATGTGCCTTCTTTGGTACGAGTGACGGTGTCGCTAAGGGGGCGTGTACCTTCAACAACCTTGCTCCTGATTGGCTCTTTGGTTGCGGTGATACTTGCAGTTGGAATGCCAAATATGGAAATGTCGGGTAAAACTTTGCCCCAAACAACCGTCCACGTCTTTATACCGTGCATGGAGGGAGTGAGTTTTTAGGCTTTTTCTTTTTATAGCATCAAACCCCTGACTCGGGGCATGAACTGTTCCCTTTGATCATCGGTATAAATGAACTTTACAATAGCTGGCTGACGTTTTAGTGAATCACTGGGTGGGTCTGCTACAAAGCCGGAGGTCACCCTTTTCACGCTCGGCACAACCTCAGAACCGCACACACCCCCTTCAGCCCAGCATTAAAAGACAAGCATTATAAATATTCATGAACCTATGACTAAACATTTCTCCGTGTCCAGCTGACTCCATCTCCTTCCCATATTTGGTGTTCCTGTCGTCTCCTCACAGCCAGACCTCACGTGACTCCATGACCGCAAGACATGAGTTCCCACACTGCACAGAAAAGACACATGCATCCTCCCTAGTGATAAGCTCCGTGGGCCAGCTGTGAGCCAGCACAGTATTTCTTTGTTTCATAGGTACAATATGAATTTTATAATGACTGGTAGAAATGATTACATTCTTCATTACAAGGCATATATTAAAGACACACTATGAATTTATAATAAGTAGTAAAAAATGATTATATTCTTCAGGCTACAGGCCTGGAGGCATTAAATCCAAACTGAGGTGTATTGTAGACCGGAACAATGCACCTATTTGCATAAATCCAGGTCCATCCGGCTTTATTTTTGGCCAGGCAGTGTATGTGAAGATGATAGTTAACGTGGCTAGTTTCCATCGTCAGTCCCTCTGCAGATTCATGCCAAACATTATGACATCCGTGAGCCTCCAACAGACTTTGTTTTCGAGCTGGAGTTTCCTGCCTGGAGTTCAGGAGCCACCAGAAGCTCCCCACCCCCTTCCACACAGTCATTTCTGAATTATACGTATTGTGCTGAATAACTAACATTTGATTAACATTTGTTTTTTGTTTTATAGCAGTTGCCATCTCAGCCTCTTAAATTGCCTCAGTTTCTTGTAACTTCTAAAATGAGTAGCTCTCATTTTGGTTTTGTAAAGGAGTTCCCTGGAGGAAAAACAATACCTATTATCCCACCTGCTTTAACTTGCTCCACATGAGCCTGGACTTGTTTAGGTCATTGTACAAAATTGCCCCTGTAACATAATCTTCTCTTCGGCCCGTTGCTCCAGCTCAACCCCACAAACCTGATGTGCAGTAGTTTTCTTCTACGTTCTGTTAGTCAAATGTGGACAGTTCCTGTTTTGGGTTTGTTTGTGTTTTTCTACTATTTATGGAAATGTGGTGTGTTTTCATCCTCTGCCGTATAAACACGGCTTAGACTCGGCTTAGACTCGGCTTAGACTCGGCTTAGACTCGGCTTAGACTCGGTTTAGACTCGGTTTAGACTCGGCTTAGACTCGGCTTAGACTCGGCTTAGACTCGGCTTAGACTCGGCTTAGACTCGGCTTAGACTCGGTTTAGACTCGGTTTAGACTCGGCTCAGACTCGGCTTAGACTCGGTTTAGACTCGGTTTAGACTCGGTTTAGACTCGGTTTAGACTCGGCTCAGACTCGGTTTAGACTCGGTTTAGACTCGGCTCAGACTCGGCTCAGACCGGAGCTGTTCTTGTTCTGACCTTTTGTCCTCCTGGTTCCAGGGGCACGGCTCAAGTCTTCTCACTTGTGTCTTTTCCATTTTTCAGCTGTCAATCAAATGCATCAGCTCCGCCCCTGCTCCTCTCCTGTTTTTCTCTTCTCCTCTCTCTTCTCTGCTCCTTTCTCTTCACCTCTGCTCCTCTCTTCTGCTCGTCTCTCTTTTCCTCTGCTCCTCTCTCTTCTCCTCTACTCCTCTCTCTTCTCCTCTCTCTTCTCTGCTTCTCTGCTCCTCTACTCCTCTCTCTTCTCCTCTCTTCTCCTCTACTCCTCTCTCTTCTCTCTCTTCTCTGCTCCTCTCTCTTCTCCTCTCTTCTCCTCTACTCCTCTCTCTTCTCTCTCTTCTCTGCTCCTCTCTCTTCTCCTCATCTCCTCTACTCCTCTCTCTTCTATCTCTTCTCTGCTCCTCTGCTCCTCTCTCTTCTCCTCATCTCCTCCCTCTTCTCCTCTCTCTTCTCCTCTCTCCTCCTCTCCATGTTCTCCATCTCCTCTGCTCCTCTCTCCTCTCCTTCTTTCCTCTCCTCTCTTCTCCTCTTTCCTCTGCTTCCTCTCTTCTCCTCTCTCCGCTGCTTCCTCGCTCCTCTCCTCCTTTCCTCTCCTCCTTTCCTCTCCTCCTTTCCCTCTCTTCTCTCTTCTCCTCTGCTTCCTCTCCTCCTCTCTCTCCTCCTCTCTCTTCTCCTCTCCTCCTCTCTCTTCTCTCTACTCCTCTGCTCCTCTCTCTTCTCCTCTTCTCTCTCTTCTCCTCTCCTCCTCTCCATGTTCTCCATCTCCTCTGCTCCTCTCTCCTCTCCTCCTTTCCTCTCCTCTCCTCCTCTTTCCTCTGCTTCCTCTCTTCTCCCCTCTCCTCTGCTTCCTCGCTCCTCTCCACCTTTCCTCTGCTCTTTTCCGTCTCTTCTCTCTTCTCCTCTGCTTCCGCTTTCTTCTCCTCTCCTCTGCTTCCTCTCTCTTCTCCTCCTCTCACATCTCTTCCTCTCTCCTCTCCTCTGTTCCTCTCTTCTTCTCTGCTTCCTCTCTCTTCTCCTCTCCTCCTCTGCTTCCTCTCTCTTCTTCTCCTCTCTCTTCTCCTCCTCTCACATCTCCTCCTCTCTCCTCTCCTCTGTTCTTCTCTTCCTCTCTTCTCTCCTCTGTTCCTCTCATCTCCTACTCTCTCCTCTCGTCCTCTCTTCTCCACTCTTCTTCTTTTCCTCTCTCCTCTCCTCTGTTCTTCTCTTCCTCTCTTCTCTCCTCTGTTCCTCTCATCTCCTACTCTCTCCTCTCCTCTGTTCTTCTCACATCTCCTCCTCTCTCCTCTCCTCCTCTCTCCTCTCCCCTCTTCTTCTTTTCCTCTCTCCTCTCCTCCGTTCCTCTCCTCCTCTCTCCTCTCCTCCTCTCTTCTCCTCTGTTCCTCTCTTCTCCTCCTCTCTCCTCTCCTCTGTTCCTCTCTTCTCCTCCTCTCTCCTCTCCTCCTCTCTTCTCCTCCTCTCTTCTCCTCCTCTCTCCTCTCCTCCTCTCTTCTCCTCTCTCCTCTCCTCCCCTCTCCTCCCCTCCACCCCTCACCTCGTTTCTCTTCGTCACTATGGCCCAGTTTTCATTCTGGGCACACGTTTTCTTGGAAGCTTTATGGAAGTTGAAAGTTACATGTTTATTTATGATGATCTGGTTAAAGGAACTTCCCCCGATAAAGGAACTATGGACCTGCGCATTAAAGTGCAGACGACTCTTTAGACTAAAACTAAACCCACATCACTCCGTTTCAGCTTTGCAATTGTGTAAAAAGTTCATAATTTTACTTCCGGGCAGCAGATATGACGTACGCAGAGTTTTGTCACCTAGCAACCGGGTCTAAATGACACAATCTTTATAATTAATTGACAAAGTAAATTACAGCGCTTTTATTTTGTTAAGTCGATGCTTAAATTGTCAGGAAAAAAACACTGTCCCTGTCTGTAAATTGTCTGTATTTTTTGAAAGAGGGATTTTGTTTTAAACGTGCACTGTGTAACTTTTCTGACAACCTTTTTGTCTCCATGGAGATGTTAAATTGTCCACATTATGATATTAAACAAATTTGTCTTACATTTATTCAACTCCAGGTGTTTTTATTGCTCGAAAATATCTTTAAAAAACATCCATTCTTACTGTGAGTGGGGTCGCCTCTCCGCAGATCTGACCTGTAATCTGGCTTGCAGGTCACCAGTGGAGATTCTTAAGTTCATGGAGACACTGTGGAACATTCTAGTTACATCTCCATGGAGACAGCAGGTGACAAATACACGTGCACCTTTAAAACTCACAGCTACTTCCTGCTGTGTGTTTTTGTACTTTTTTTTCTCCACAAACTTCCATAAAACTGAGGTTAAACTATGATAAAGTTTTGCAACAGGTTCTATCCCACCAAACAAAATAATAATTAGAAAAACATTCAAAGCTAATTAAGGTTGTCATTATAAAGTGCTACTAATTATTGTGATAAGTTTAAATGAAGATATTAACTAAGAAGGAGCCTTATTACAGGAGCCTGATAAGATTCAAATATGATTCCTGTGTGTGAGACTGAAGTGGCACAAACATCTCATTATGTGGTTCATAAAACACCAGCGCCTCCTGCAGTCTGAAATGGTAAGTGCAGAGAGGCAGGTCATCTTAGGGCATGTTTTTGTAACCTCTGCTCCTCTGTGTAAAGGACTGACTCCCTGGTGAAATAGCTGTTAATTGTGGTGTTTTGGAGAATTACACAGGACATCTGAGTTGATCTGACATGGACTTTAAAGTGGCTTTTCCTTATTTCCTGTTTCCTGTGTGGCTGGGACAGATGCGTAACATCCCCATTCAAGAGGATAAGAGACATTCTGATGTAATCCAGAAAAGTCTTAAAATACAGATCTGCAATTTAGAAATCTGGATCATTATGATCTGGAGTCGAGGCCCCTGTGAATGATGCAGTGAAACCATTTTAACAAGAGCTCCGCCAGCGGGGCAAAATACGCCCGTACTTTGAATTAATTAATTGTTGGTGCAGTTTGGAAGTTTGACATTCCTAGGTGAGACGGTTGTCGAGTTAGAGCGCGGACAAAGCTTCAAAGACTTCAAAGCTTTGAAGTGTCCACAGACGGACGGACAGACGGACGGACAGACGGACAAACGGACAGACGGACGGACATTGCCATAACATAATACGTCCCGTCTTTTTATACGGGCGTATAATAATGGTTTTGTTTTGTTTTTTCCCCTTCAGCATCTTTGGAGCCTGGAGCTTCTCTGTTTGGTGAAACAATGTGTGGTTCTCTCTCTCCTACTGTAAGGTACAGATTCTGTTTGAGTTTAAGGAAAAACTGAGCTCTGTGTAACTTTCTGGATTTGGAATTGTACCAATGAGGCACCATATGATGCAAAATGGACTGTGTGTGATTTAAAGCACTTTATAACATCATTCTCTCAACAAAAACAGACCTGGATCATACATCTTCATACATCATAGATCTAGACCTGCTTCTACAGTCAAACTGTGTTCACAACAAGCACATGGCTCCTTTAGCTTTGCATTATGGGGGATTTGTTAACTTTCACACTATTATTCCTGTGGCTGGCAGCAAAGAGAGTATATATTTAAAGGGAGAATATTTTACAAAATGTAGACATTATTTTAAGATAGACACTGTGAAATATTTATCCCGAGGTGACCAAAAGCATGTTTCAAAGGGAATTAAAGCCACAAGAATGCATAATATGTGTAGTTAAGTTCTTCATGTAAACTCTGTGTTAATGTGTTTGCTGCAGGCAGTGTGGAAGAGGCTTGGGCGTCTGCTGCCTGCTCCTGTTCGGTGTGGCCACTTTATTCATGAGGTGAATATCATTTAGCAAAGAATAAACAACATAAAAAGCGCAAAACAGTTGATTTTCATTTCTTCAGCAAACAGATCCGTATCCAGAATATGTTCACAGTCATCCCCAGACCGACCCCCGCTGAAAGGCTGAAGGGCACCAGGATCAACTATGGGTGAGAATAAGTTAAGATGCCGTATTAAAGCTGTGCAGATGGAGGCAGCTCCGCCTGTTTGGTATGTGCCGCATTGTTTATTTCCATGGATACGAGCAGGTGACAAAAGGTGATGTTACATATCAGAGCTGTGACACCGAGCCCACATACAAATGCATGTTCGTCAAAATATAATAAAAACTGAATACAAGAATTTAATGCCACACTGGAGACACAGGCGGAAAAGTGACATGTTGCCCCTTTTAAAGGTGATGTGAGTGAACACAGCTCTCTGCCCCAGGGCCCGTACTGCAGTAACGACTCAGACAGAGTGGAAGGCTCCCATCATGTGGGAGGGCATGTGGGACCCTCTGGAGTACGACCGGGCCCACCAGGAGAACCAGAGCTCTGTGGCCCTCACCGTGTTCGCTGTGGGAAGGTAACTGTCATTTGGCCAAAATAATCAATCTTTGTTTTCTTTGTTTTCGATAAATTACAAGTTCTTTCTACTGAAATGAACACATATTTCTTCTGGTCTTAATTTCATGCACATGAACAAGAGACGTCAACACAAAAAACTCTAATAGTCCCTCCAGAGTGTGAACTGTCAGTCACAGCTTGGGCTTTGGCAGATATAGCAGCAGGAGCATGTACAGCTTTTCTCACACGATGATCACTATAAAACAAAATCTTAAGTCCTCATCATGCTGCATATATCAGGAAGCTGAAATCCATAAATATGAGAAATAAACTTGAAACTAACCATCTGTGCCTCTCCTTCACAGGTATCTTGACGCCTACCTGGAGAAGTTCCTTACATCTGCGGAGAAGCACTTCATGATCGGATTACCGGTCATGTACTACGTTTTCACCGACCAACCGGAGAAAGTCCACCCCATCGTCAACATGGACCCCCAGCGCAACATCCGCGTCATCAAAGTGGAGCGGCATTCTCGATGGCAGGACATCTCCATGATGCGAATGAAAGTGATATCTGAGCTCATCGTTTCGGAGATTCAGTACCTGTTCACTTACGTTTTTTGTTTCGACGTGGACCAAATATTCACGGGGCGGTTCGGGTCCGAAGCTCTGGGGGAGTCGGTCGCCCTTCTCCACGCCCATTACTACAAGTTGCCAAAGGAGCGGTTCACTTACGATCGCAATCCGAAGTCCAAAGCGTACATGGAGACCGGGGACTTCTACTACCACGCGGCGATTTATGGGGGAACGTGGGACAATGTGAAAAAGATAGCTGACGAGTGCCTAGACAGCATCATGGAGGATAAGAAGAACGACGTGGAAGCGCTTTGGCACGACGAAAGCCATTTGAACAAGTATTTTTGGCTCCATAAACCGTCCAAGCTGCTGTCTCCAGAATACTGCTGGGATATGTCCCTTCCCAGTCATGATATCATGGTAAAGCGCTTAATATGGGCACCGAAAAATTATCAACAACTGAGGATTCCATAACGAGACTCGCGGGAAAAAGAAGTACTGTTTGCACTAAACCTTTTTTTTATTTACTTTAAGGCAGACAATTTTAGTGAAATGAATTTGTCTTGACATGTTTCGGGTAGGGATCGTTGAAGGTGCATTGTGTAACTTTTCTGGTGGAGGGTTCGTCAAATGCTTGTCTCCATGGAGATTATTAGTTATTGCTTTGTCTGGTATGTTTCACAATATGGAATTAAACCTTTTTATCTTCATGGAGACCAAACCAGACCGAGTTACAGGTCCGGTCTGTGGAGAGGCGACCCCGCTCACAGTCAGAACGACTGTTTTTCTGGGTATTTTTGAGCTAAAAAACCACCTGTAATTGAATAAATGTAAAGTAGAGCTGTTTAATGTCACACTGCGGAACATTTTAGGCAGAGCAATGACATAGAAACAAGCAACTAACGGACGCCAAAACCAAAACGTTACACAGTGCTACTTAAAGGCAAAAGGAGAAATTCAATTTGTCAACTGGACAAAAGTTTATTTTGGTCGGATACGTCTCTCAGCTCATCCAGTTCTGGTCAGACGCTGGAGGACACTGCCTTGAATCTGCCTGCAGGGAGGGGCTAACTACAGTGAAACTACTCTGAAACTAACACACGTACCTGTTTACAGTTTCTGTCAGATAGGCCTATTGAACTTGCCCTGAGTGTGGGGTCATATCAGCGTCATATTCAGGGCCATAACGGAGCTTTCACACCTCTGAGCCTGACCTGGCTGACCAACCCTATAAACCTTTAAAGGGTTATAGGATTAAATGGTTATAGGGTTATAGGGTTAAACGATTATAGGGTTAAAGGTTTATAATGTTAAAGTTTTATAGGGTTAAAGGGTTATAGAATTAAATGGTTATAGGGTTATAGGGTTAAAGGATTATAGGGTTAAACGTTTATAGGATTAAAGGTTTATAGGGTTAAAGGGTTATAGGGTTAAAGGGTTAAAGGGTTATAGAATTAAATGGTTATAAGGTTATAGGGTTAAAGGATTATAGGGTTAAAGGTTTATAGGGTTAAAGGTTTATAGGGTTAAAGGGTTATAGGGTTAAAGGGTTATAGGATTAAATGGTTGTAGGGTTAAAGGTTTATAGGGTTAAAGGATTATAGGGTTAAAGGTTTATAGGGTTAAAGGTTTATAGGGTTAAAGGGTTATAGGGTTAAAGGGTTATAGGATTAAATGGTTATAGGGTTATAGGGTTAAAGGTTTATAGGGTTAAAGGTTTATAGGGTTAAAGGGTTAACCCTATAACAGTATAACCCTATAAACCTTTAACCCTATAACCCTTTAACCTTACAACCCTTTAACCCTATAACCCTTTAACACTATAAACCTTTAACCTTTAACCCTATAACCCTTTAACCTTATAACCCTATAACAATTTAACCCTATAACCCTATTAATCATACAAACCTTTAACCCTTTAACCATACAACCCTTTAAGCCTATAACCCTATAACCCTTTAACCCTATAACCCATTAACGCTATAACCCTATAACCCTTTAATGCTATAACCCTTTAAGCCTATAAACTTTTAACCCTGTAACCCTATTAACCCTTTAACCCAAACTAAGTAAAGGACAGGGTCAGGCCAGATCAGGCACAGACCCTAAGCTTGGACGAGCTGCGAAAGATATTCGACCAAAATAAACTTTTGTCCAGTTGACAAATTGAATTTCTCCTTTTGGCACAAGTGCAACTTTAAGGATTTACCTCTACTGCTGCTCTGTCGCTACTTTTACAGCAAGAAATAATAGTTTTTAGTGTGCAATAATTAATTTCTCTACTCATTTTGGCCTGATTCAACACTGTCTTTGAAAAACACTTACTAAAAAAAAAAAAAAAAAAACTACTTACCAAAAGTGTTTAATGATATTTGTTCATGTAAGAAGAGATTATAATACACATTAAGCATTTCTGACGAAGAAACAATCCAAATTTTGAGGTTTTACTGGACAAATCCTTACAGAAAAGTTGAGTGCACCACAGTTTTTCACTTCATCTTCAGATATAGTTCACATTTCATCCTAAATTATACTTTTTGGGAAGCTCAAATACTATTTTGAGGTTAGAAATGTGCAAACTTCTTCAGAGAAAAGCAAATTAACTGAAATGTGCACCTTGGAAAAACAAAATAGATGTTTATTTTTTGTTATGTGTTGTAAAACCAAGACCATTTAGATCTTTTAATCAGTTAATCATTGAAAATCTATTATGTCACCTTCACTTTGGCCCCAGTTACCTCTGTTCCTGCATTTGGAACAGTCTGACGACATAGGATTTTAAAGCTGGATTAGTGCGTCCGTAGTTTTAAAATCGCGAACGAACCCATTGTAAAAGATTTCACAGCACCATTAAGCGCACTGATATTTCCTACAGAATCGAGGTGAGGAATCAAGGAGAATGAAGCGAGGAAAGAGAAATGAGAGCCTACGCCTCCATTACTGATTTCACTGACCTCTTTGATCCAGCGTTTTCATTTGCTGATAACAAGTTCAAACCCTGGATCAAAGAGGAAGTAAAGCAGAAAATAGCTCGCGGAAAGCAGCCGAAACATGTCACAGTACTTCTCACTCATAAAGTTGTCTGTCTAAAACAAAAAAAATGAGGTCTTTTGTGAATGAACCAGCAATTTGCACAACACTTTAGTCCGATGTGATGAAGGAGCTTGTTAAAATGAAAGGCCGTGTAGATTAAAATAAGTTTTGTTTACATTGGAGTCCTGCACGGGTTCGTTTTAGGAGCCATTAAGTACACACTTCAAAGAAGGTCTATCAAAAGATCAGGAAACAAAAATTAAGGTAAAAATGCCCTATTTTAAGTGAAATTATCTGCCAGTGCAGTAAGAAATTTTCACTTACGTCTTAAAACAAGACGAAATACAAATCTTGTTCTAAGCAGAAAACACGAGTTTCAAGTATTTATGGCAAGATTTTTCACCTTATTGGTTTGAGAAGGAAGTTAAAGAGGCTTAACCTGGCTTGATTTAATATAAAAAGTGTTTAGAATAAGTTGTAATATCTATAATAATATATATCAGGATGGAATATCTTGAAACAAGTAAAAAACATCTTAAAATTGATATTTTAAGATGAATTTGCTTAATTCAAATCAGTTTAACTATGCTAGAAAGTCCTTTTTTGTAGTGCAGCACCACACCCGCCCGTTAAACCATGATTCGCAAACAAGGACCACGCCAACGCACATGTGCAAACAGAAAAGAGTTTATTATATGGAGACGAGGCGGGTCGGGTGGGTTGAGACTCAGGGTGGAGGTTCAGTCTCCGTCTTCACATGGCCCAGCAGGAACGGGACCCCCCTCGTAGGCGTCTTGTGTCCGGAAGCGAACAGATCGGGGTTGGGGAGGGTGAGGTCGAGTTATTGGGGACAAACTGGGTTCCCGGGATAAGCTGCTAGAAAATAGTCTTCAGGGAAATCGAGGTGTGGAAGAGGTGAGCGGTGATTCACTGGAGAGGAGGCGATAGTGGCTGAGGTGTGGTCCTGAACCTAAGTTAATCACTTTAACTACATTCATATCAAAGTTAAATCTGCACCCGCCCCGGCCCGTTCACAATCCCCGCGATCAATCACGCTCTCTGACTTCACTTTCACCTCGTCCGTCACACCAAAGCTCCACAAACCATGAATGCTGCTGGGTACGCTGTTAAGTGACGTAGGCTATCGTTTAAATACTGTAGCTCCCTGCAGATCAACTGAACAAACTGTGATTACGACATTTTGTACACGATAAGATAATATAGACACAAAACTGTGCAAAAGGTGTAGGCAGGTGTGGAAAAAAAGGCTGTAAACAAGGAACGCCTTCAGAAATGGAAGTGTTCACCATTTATTTTCATCAATCAACAAAATGCAGTGAATGAACAAAAGATAAATCTAAATCAAGTGCAGTTTTTGAAGGACCTCGGCTGGTCGGTTGTTCCAAACATGTTGAAGAATTAAGTTCAGATGTTGTGTGGATGGAGCTTCCTCACATCCATCTGTCTCTTCATGTTAATCCCAGACTCACTCCATGATGCTGAGGTCAGGGCTCTGTGGGGCCCGACCATCACCAACACAACTTCTTCTGGTTTTTAACTTCTCAGGTTCATTTTTAAGACAATGTAGTCAAGTGTATTCACCTTTTTGGCATGTTTCGGCTGCTCGTTGCAAACCGTCTTCAAATACAGTTAACTACGTGGTCTTAAAAAATAACCTAAGAAGTTAAAGTACAGAGGAAGACTTAACGGTCCTTCTTTACGCTGAAGATAGTTCTGAATGACTTTTCCTTTTGTTCGCTCACTTTGCATTTTGTAAACTGATAAAAACAAACAGTCGTTATCTATATTTCTGAAAGCGTTGTTTGTTTACAGGGTCTTTTCACACCTGCCTAAAACTTTTGCACAGTGCTGTATATCCCCCCGACCCGCTGCAGGACTCTGGTTTACATCATGAACTGTACAGTAAAAGCAAATAAGAAACGCACAGACAGTCACAAAAAAATGTTATTTCACATGTTCTTTTCTCAGGTAATAACTAATACAGAAGCTAAAAAGCACAAAATCACCTCTTTTCGTCCAATCAGGCTCATCGTTACTGAGCATTATGGGAAATCAACTGTCTGACACTATCCTGAACGCTTGATTTTTCTGTCACGGTGCATTTTCAAGAGTGTCGAGAAAGCAAATAGAAGCAGAGGTGTGAGAATTGTAAGGAAACAGCTACGTGACACTTTGCCAGACAGTCGTTTCTGTGCCATAGTGTCGTAACACAGTGGCAAAAAGGAAAGTGGGCGAGGCTAAAAGTTCAAACTAAAACATGTTTTTAAAGGTCTTATATGACACAAAGTGGATTCTTACGAGCTTTAAGTCATGTTATAATGTCACCTCATCAAAAAAATACCCGGATTTGTGTTTTGTTTCATTCACACGTGTTTGTTTTACAACTCCAAAGCTCAAAATGTTCAGTTCCACCTTCTGATTGGTAATTCCAGTGTTAAAATCATCTAAATTATTCTAGTGAAGCACAATGGAGCACTTTCTTGGTTAGATTTTGACTTGACAAACTTTACTGGTGAAATTATTTGGACAGACAATGGCCACGTTTACATGATGTTTTTTAAAATTCTGATTTAAATAGTTTGGAATTAAAATATTCTCCTTCGAGTTTACATAGAAATAATCATTCTGGATTGAGGTTTACATGGAAAACACATTAAATCAGCTTTATTTAATTCCCCTCAGCGTCTGGGGGTGGGGAAGGGTTCTGATTGGACAGCGACACAAACGTATTTACGTTTTTTGGAAGAAAACACTTCAGCTGCTCCCGGCTTTTCTGTCATCTCGGTTTGTCGATTCGCCGCCGACGCAAACACGATCCGAACTTTTTCCGCGGCCGTTTCGATGATAATGAAGCAGCAGCTGGAGAATTCTGTCCTCACGCTTTACGTCTGTGAGCTGAGGAGGAGAAGAGAAGAGTGTCGGAGAAGGAGGAAGACGACAAACTGAGTCTGAGGCTGCCACACCTCAGCCCACTCCCACATCCCGCTCACAAATCCAAAGAGACGTGGAGGAAAGTCCCACGACTGGAGGAGCCGGATCGAAGGGCGACACAACGAACACGAACGACCGGAATTATTTTTAAGAAGAATAAACATTTACATGATCGAGGAATAAATGAATTTGGCTTTAAAATCGGAATAAACCGCCCACTTACTTCAGAATATAGTTTAATCCCAAATAATCATTTTCATTGGGAATTAAGTGTTTACGTGGTATTTTTGAAGCGGAATGAATTTTTATTGGCAATTCACAATATATTACAGTAACAAAGAGAAAAAATTATATATAAATGACAATAATCAATTCAAAATAAGTACCAAAAAATAGCAACACCGCAAAAAACAAAATCTAGTCAAGTTAAAATGACTTGGATTAAGAAAGTTTTACCACGATTTCAGTAAATTTAACTTGAGTTAAGTAAAATGATCTGCCAGTGGAATAAGAGTTTTTGTAACTTAAGATATGAAAATACATCTGGCTACACTTAAAATAAGAAAAACAACAACTTTTTGCACTTAAAATAAGAAACAAAATCAAATGTTTCTTGAATTAAGAAAAAAACACTTTATCAAGATCAATTTACTTGTCAAGTTGAATCGACACAAATAAAGTAAAATGTTCTTAATTCAAGTCCTTTAAACTTACCTGGATAGTGTTTTTTTCCAGTGAAGGGGCTGGTTTCAAATTACCACATGACATCACAAGGTGGAACTGACTTTTTTCAGTTTGAGACAAGAACTAACTAACCTAAATATGCAGGATTTGTGCGTTAAACATGTGTGAATGAAACAAAACACAACTCCGGGTCTGTTTGTGATGAGGAAACAACATTATAACATCAGAAAATAGTGTAATATGGACCTTTAAGAGATTGTTTGAAATCGGGTACAGGTCCGTAGAAAGTGCCAATAACAAAGAGTTAAAGGTGCACTTTTCTGTTTGGGGACCTGCTTGCCTCCGTGGAGATGTTACTGCGTGTCTATACTGGATTTAATCAACTGTAAATATTTTATTGCTTAAACAAATTCCTTGAAAAACGTGCATTCTTACAGATCTAACCTGTAACTTGACATAATATAAGTTTAATGCCGTAATACTGTGAAACATTCCCGACAAAGCTCCACGATCTTCACAGAGGCAAGCAGGTGGTGAACCCTCCACCAGAAATGTTGCATACTCCACCTTTAAAGTCATTTTACTTCCGCATTTTGGTCTTTATTTGAGTGGTGTTTTTTTATTTGTTTTTTTATTTTATTTGTCTTTTTCAAACTGTGACATTTGTGCAGGACGGAGTCTTTAAGTCCATCTTAAGGCCGCCACACGCGACAGGAGAATTTGCCCGATTTTGGCTGCGATTTCGTCTCCCCGAGTTCAGGGAGGCCTGACCCGACTTTTTGTGTTCGTGTGTGATTTTGAAGCCGCTGTTCTCCTCATGTGTGGAGTCAGTGTCAGATCAGAACCACCAAACGGAAACAGACGATAAAACAGAGCGTCAGGGGCAGAGGAGCGAAAGACTTTATTATAAAGACTTTATTCCTTTAAAGTGGTCAATGTAAAGTGCAGCTTCTCATCCACATCATCCATAGAAATTGTCCTCCGCAAATAATGACGTCCAGTCCACAAAACCGCGCTATTAATCCAGTTTGAAGTGTTCTTTGAAAGTAAAAAGACAAAAGTTGTTCCTCGCATGTGTTTGTTTACAGAGCGCAGAGCGTAAAATTGCAGATCAGCGATAGTGACTCTACTTCCTGTGGACTTTATCTCCAATCTTTTGATGCTTTAAAAATCCTGTATCTGAAGTATTGCACCACATTTCACAAATAATAATAACACAGTTTTGACTTGTGTCTAAACTAGAAGTGCAGAGCTCTGATCTTTGAACACTTCAGAGTCTCAGAGCGAGTGGTTTTACTGTAGACAGGAAACAGCTGACGCCATCACAGCGCTCACAGCTTTATATCCTGTGGTCCGCAGACAGATCCCACTGCAGACTTTGCGATCGGAGATTTTAAGTCTCATCAGTTTCTCCTCGTGTCTGTGGTGTTTGCGCATTTTGTCGCACGTTTAAAAATCGTTTAAGACCGAAAAAATCCTGTGGTGTGTCGCGGCCTTTAGATCTCACTAACCGTCGGGCACAACCTTACTGTTCAAATCCACATATGAAGTCCAGTCTATACTGTTAAATAATAGATAATATTCTGAATTTAAGTTTGAGCGATAAGTGAATGACCGGACTATGAAGTGTTCTCTCCAGCGCCACCAGCTGGGTAAAAGTGAAACCGTGTATTAGACCTGCTGACCTGATTTGTCAATATTCAAGAAGCGCTTCAATGTCTTGGCGGTCATTATTTAATTTTGCTTTAGAAATGGAGGTTTTGAATTACCCAGGATTGTTACGTCACAGGCAAAAGTCCAGAGGTCTCCATAGTATTTTTCCACCACTGAAAACTGGATTACGCTGCCATCTACTGGGATTAAAGGGAATTACACACTAACACATGCCGCGATTACAGTGAACACCGTCTGACAGCACAGGTTTGACACTTAGGCTGGCTGCTGTTTGCTAATTCAACAGTAGATGGCGTCCTAATCCCAGTTTCCAGTATAGGGAGGGCACCTGTTGTAACGTGGTGTCCGTAAATGGTCATTAGTTTAAGTTCTGAAACATGAAATGCCAAAGAAAAAGTACTTGAGAGCTTGTTTAAAAGCCAATACCAAAAAAATGCATGATATTTGTGTGTTGAGGGGGTATTTTACTTCTGTGGGGCATTAAGTGCAAACAAAAAATGCTATATTTGCCAAAACTACATATTAACATGTTTCTTAAGCTCTTTGTGCTAAGCCGCTCCCCCTTCAGAGCGCTATCACAACGCAATCCTGCTAATGAAACTACTGCACGTCGCATAGAGTAGAGTTTTGTATCACGTTTTTGTACATTTATGGAGATTTATTGAACAGAATCTTACAGCTAAACGTAAGAAGGGGTCGAAAAGGGCCCAGGAGAGATCTCTAAATTACTCAAACATGTATGGATGACTTTTAAAACCTCTTCAGGCTTTTCTTCTTCAGTTTTGGATGAGGGAGGAATGTTACAACATGGTAGAAAGCTTGATTTTTGCATAATACCCCTTCTTTAAGGCCATCACTATCCAGGGCACCTTTGCAAACCGATGATTGTAAATATTTTGTTTATTTATTTATTGGTATTGAAAGAAGTTTGTGTGTAAAAACTACTGGACTTATTGTATATTGGATGATAAATTTATACTGACAAATGTACAGTGTGTTTTATTTTTTCTATAAAGTTATTTCAATGTGTAATGAATGAATATTCTGGTTTAAAAAGAACCTTTTATTAAACTCAATACTGGGATGTGTCACATCAAGAGATTCCATTCTTTTCCATACAACTGCAGGTCCAACTTTAGTCCTAGTTTAGTGCTGGTTTAGTCTTGGTTTAGTCCTGGTTTAATCCTGGTTTAGTCCTGGTTTAGTCCTGGTTTAGTCCTGGTTTAGTGCTGGTTTAGTCCTGGTTTAATCCTGGTTTAGTGCAGTTTTAGTCCTGGTTTAATCTTGGTTTGGTCCTGGTTTAGGTTTGGTTTCAGTCCTGGTTTAACCCTGGTTTAGTTCTGGTTTAGTCTTGGTTTAATCCTGGTTTAGTCCTGGTTTAGTGCTGTTTAGTCCTGGTTTAGTCTTGGATTAGTCCTGGTTTAATCTTGGTTTGGTCCTGGTTTAGTTTTGGTTTAGTCCTGGATTAGTCCTGGTTTAATCCTGGTTTAGTCCTGGTTTAATCCTGGTTTAGTCCTGGTTTAGTCTTGGATTAGTCCTGGTTTAATCTTGGTTTAGTCCTGGTTTAGTCCTGGTTTAGTCTTGGATTAGTCCTGGTTTAATCTTGGTTTGGTCCTGGTTTAGTCCTGGTTTAGTCCTGGATTAGTCCTGGTTTAGTCCTGGTTTAATCCTGGTTTAGTCCTGGTTTAATCCTGGTTTAGTCCTGGTTTAGTCCGGGTTTAGTGCTGGTTTAGTGCTGGTTTAGTCCTGGTTCAGTCCTGGTTCAGTCCTGGTTCAGTCCTGGTTTAGTGCTGGTTTAGTGCTGGTTTAGTGCTAGTTTAGTCCTGGTTTAGTGCTGGTTTAGTGCTGGTTTAGTCCTGGTTCAGTCCTGGTTTAGTGCTGGTTTAGTGCTGGTTTAGTGCTAGTTTAGTCCTGGTTTAGTGCTGGTTTAGTGCTGGTTTAGTGCTGGTTTAGTCCTGGTTTAGTGCTGGTTTAGTCCTGGTTCAGTCCTGGTTTGGTCTTCAGACAGTGACAGTGTGTGGTATCTGCCATAGGCCCTCTGTTTCCCTTGTGTGGCTGCAGCTCTGGGTTTTGCATACGTGTGCGTCGAGTCGTTAATGCAGATGACAGAAAAACCTGTTCATTCACCCATTTCCCTCTGCGAAAGACTCATCACTGTACCAGTAAATACAGACACATACTGTATACACTGTACAGACCTCTGCATTTCCAGGCAACTGATTTCCTGTGGTGCGTCTGAAAACAAAGCTGGACATTTGAACGTTGTTCTAACCAAAGCTGACCTCACGTGTGTGTGTGTGTGTTTTCTACTCATTTGTTTTCTACTCGTTTAAACTACACTGTGTTAAGGTCATGGCGCATTCCTGGTGACTCAAATGGTGATTCAAATGGATGCAAAATGACTCATTTCATAGACAAACAGAGTAAACAAATGTCTGTTTGCACAAGCTTCCCCTTTTGCAAAGCTAGAATATACACAGAAGGTTAATGTCTTCAGACCAGGTATATTTGCATCCTCGTCTCTATTCTTATGTTGTTACGTGAACTGTATGTGCGGGTTTGAAATAAATAAATAAATCAGAGTTGGACGGAGGAGCTGAAACCTGCACTCACGTTAGAGTAGCGTCACTATAGAGACCAATCCAACCCTTTATATGTTCAACTTCAAGTGCTGAAAATGCATGACACTGTTGGCTTAAGTATCCTCAAAGTTATGTATATGTTTGTAACGATATCCAAGTCTCACGGTACGATATCGACACGGTATATATGAACCTCACGGTACGAGATTTATTGCGATATTGTGGGAAAGGTGAGGAGGAGGCTGACGATATTACAATATTCTACATAATAACAAGACTGAGGTTATAAAATGCTTTGACCAGTCATTTGGTACAACATTTATTGCCATTAGGGATGTAACGATATCCAAATCTCTCTGTACGATATTTTCACCATATACATGCCAGTATTTTACCACCACCGGGAACAATGCTCTGTTAATAACGCTCTGTGAAACATCTTTGGGGACATGTGTGAAGAGCGCGAAATAAATGAAGTTACCTTACCTAAAAAGAGCCGGTCTCAAACGACTCTTTGACATGATCCAATCCAAAAGTCACAAGTACACACAGTTTTTTTTTTATTTAATTATTTTTTATTTGTTTATTTTTTCATTCACTTCAAATTCATTGAGGTGAATTTAAATGGTGCCAAATTATTTATATTTTAGACATTATTATGCATGGATGGGTCAGATATGTAGTTTTTGCATCAGTATTGTGTTGTGTTTTTATGGTGCAATATTTTGATTCAGTAATTCACCCCAAAAAATCATCTAAATTCCTTGGTGTGAATTTTCAAAGTGCTAAATTATTTTAGTGTTTTATATCTGTCCCATCCATTTAAACATGATAAAATGTAGGTGTTTGGGGGGTTAGGGGGTTAGGGGCAGGGGGTTCAACAGGGGGGGACAAAGGGGTGAGTTTTCCCAGGCCCAAAGGTCTTAGGGGCCCAGAATTGGATCCTCTTCATATTAAATTATATTAGAGAGGGTCCCATGTGAGGCTTCTTTCCACCAGACCCACAAAATGTTGTTAGCTGCCAGTCTAGAGGCTTTTTCGGCCTCGTTCTGTTCCCTCTTGTATTTTCCCTGTTCTTCAAGGACGTGCTGCTGGAACATCTGCTCCTCGTGTGGCTCCATTTGAAGGTTGTGAAGCTCCATGAGCGTTTTGAACCCCATCATGTGCAGCATTTTCTCAGCCACCAGGACCTTTGCCTTTTGTTTGCTGGGACCCTGAGCCCGGCACGACATCTGTCCCACTCTCACCTTCATCGTGTACTGATAACTGGGGAAGGTTTGAACATGAGCAAGGTTAAACTCGGCCGGCTTCTGCCTCCGCATCATCAGGATTTCCAACAGGGCAGTGACGGGGTTTTTCTTGTAAAAGAAGTACGGACGCTGTGATATGTCCATCGGGTCCTGGTGAGGTTTACGCCGATATGGAGTGGTGTCCTTTGGCATGGGGAGCTTCCTCAGGTCCCTCAGAACTTTTGAGGCAGCGTTTAGCTTCGCCTGTTGTTTAGTGGGACCTGAGCCGTGGCCAGTGAAGTCCCCCACCTTCAGCTCGATGTGGAAGGTGGGACAATGGTCTGGGCCGTCTACTCCCATGTCATTAAACTTGAAAATGAAGTTTGTGCACCAAAGCCAGGTCGTGCACGCGGTGTAAATCGATGAAGTTTCCCGCTGGTCTTTCCATCTTTATAATGTATATTAACAATAAAACGTCAAAGTTTAACGTAGTAGTTGTTGTGATGTGTTTGTCTGTTTGATAAATCAACAGTAAATATCTCTCTGGATCTCAGAAGCTTTTACCACTTTGTGACGTGTCACCATGGCGACCGTTCTTTCACGGAAAAAGAACTTTTGCAGATCAGCTTCGGGTTTGAGCTCTTGTTCTTCATTTTACAGGGCAGTAGTTTGTTCATTAAACACAAACATGTGACTGTCCTATTGGACAGCAAAAGAAAATATCAATATGCATTGAAAATCAAAAGAAACGCCAACAGTTTGTTTCTATACACTTCATATTACTCAGAATTTAGATTAATATCCCAACCATGTTTTAGAAAATAAAACAACTTTAAAGTTATTCTCAGTCGCACCACATGTCATTTTTTATACGCCCGTTGTAATAAGACGGACAGCGCCATACCATAATACGTCCGGTATTATGGTATGGCGCTGTCCGTCTGTCCGTCCGTCCGTCCGTCTGTCCATCTGTCCGTCCGTCTGTCTGTGGACACTTCAAAGCTTTGAAGTCTTTGAAGCTTTGTCCGCGCTCTAACTAGACAACCGTCTCACCTAGGAATGTCAAACTTCCAAACTGCACCAACAATTCATCTTTAACTAGGTTTGACAAATTCTCTCCCGTTGCCTAGCAACCGCTGCAGCTGGAACTGTGTGTCACCTTTGAACTTATGCAAAATTAAATAATTCAAAGTACGGGCATATTTTACCCCGCTGGCGGAGCTTTTGTTTTTTTATACACTAATGATAGTGTATAAAAAAACAATTGACAACAACAAAACTGAACACTTTTTTGCAGTTAATAGATGCTTTTGTTTAAATGAGTGCGCATCTACTCCTCAGTGGAATCGTCATGAGGAGGAGGGCGGGGCGGAGCAAAGTCGGCCATGTTGGGAAGGTCAAACACCACACAGCAGCTCAGGGCACCACGAGAGATCTCCATGTCCCGCACCTGAGTCCAAACTCCGGTCCTTGCATCAAAACATTCAGCACAATGAATGGTGCCCTGATTGTACCCGCCTACAACATATAGCTGATTGTCAACAACCTCAATGCCAAAATTGCTGCGCTCGGTGCACATGTTGGGTAGGGGGCGCCACGTGTTGGTTGCGGGGTTATAGGCTTCAACAGTGTTAAAACGGGAATCTCCATTAAACCCACCAACAGCGTAGATTTCATTGGCATAGGCGATGACTCTGACCCCAGAGCGCATGGTGGACATATCCGCTATCATGGTCCACTGTTCGGTTAGTGGGTTGTAAGTCTCAGCTGATGCCAGGTGATGTTGACCATTAAAACCTCCACAAATGTAGATCTTTCCATTGTACACTGTGCTGCTGGCATCGCTCCTCTTTTCGTTCATAGGTGAAATCATGGTCCACTGATTGGTCACTGGCAAGTACCTTTCGGCTGTCTTCAGCCAGTCCAGTCCATCGAACCCGCCTATCGCGTAGATCAAACCATCCAGCAAGGTCACACTAATGAAGCACCTATCTGAATGCATGGGTGCTATTTCTTGCCACGTGTGAATTGCCAGGTCGTACTTGCAGGTAGTGTTGAGCTCGTGATTGCCGTCAGACCCTCCAATCACGTACACAGATCCATTAAGGAACACTGTGCCGTGATTGGCTCTTGGAGTCCAGTCATCATTAACCACACCCACCCAGCAATCGGTGCGGTTGTCATAGACTTCAATTCTGTTGGTTGTTCTGTCTTGGCTATAGCCACCAATAACCATAAGCACCGCACTGGGCAGCCTTGGAGTGGCTAGACGAGTGGGGGGCAGGGAGGCATTGTACCTCCTAGCTCTTTCATCCAACATCACCTTTATGATCTTCTCCTCCACAATCTTCCAGTTATGAATGTAGTGGGACAGGTTATATCTAATCATGCACTGAGTGAAGTAATCAACATGGATCAGACCCAGACGGACTTTTAGTAGGAGGTCGGCCAAGTAGTGGTTCCTTTCCTCAGGAGCATGTACAATCCATCTGATGACTGCCACTAACACGGTGGTCTCCTTCTTCACGTTCAGCCGATCATCATCAATGACTGAACACAGGTCTTCCCTGGAGAGCTGGAAGAACTCTTCAGAGCTGGTCACCACCTCTTCGAAATGCTTCAGGACGTATAAGAAGGCTTGTTTCCTCAGCTGGGGGTACTTGCTTGAGATACCCCATACAGTGATGCAGTTACTGGGGGACATTTGCTCCTTCATGACCTGACAGCAGACTTCGGTAATGCCGCTCACATTTAAGTAGTCAGCAACTATAAAGAGCTCCTGGAGGTTTTCCTGGGTGATGTGCACCACCCCGGTGTAGCAGTAGTCCAGGATAATCTTCATGATATCAGCTGACACATTGGAGATCTCAAACACCTGGCAGTCAGGGCTGGACCAGTCAGTGAAGAGGCTTTTAAAGTATGTGCTGCAGCTACACAGAACCAGTTTGTGTGCTGGGAATTGCACGCCGGCCACCTTGAGCAAAGCATCGCACAACTTCTGCTCCCTCCTCAATTCCTTGAACACAGTGTTCATGTTTGGTTTTGTATTTGAAAATGGATATCTTTGCACAGAGACATGTCTGTCTCTCTTGCTAACTGTGATCGTTTCCATCTCTGTCCTTTTATGTTACGTGCCGTAGATCTGAACTCTCTTCTCAAATGTTCTGCTGCTGAAAGCGAGAACAACCCACATTCTCTGCTTCTTTGAGCTTTGACACATTAAAGCTTTGTAGTGTCTTTAAGTTCTGTTGCTGCGATCTGATTGGTGGAATTCCGATTCTAGAATGTGATGATGTCATACTCATACTCCTACTGCAAGAGCCAGATTTCCCTATTGATTATCCGTCCGTCTGTCTGTCCGTCTGTCCGTCTGTCTGTGGACAATTTCTTGTCCGCGCTCTAACTCGACAACCGTCTCACCTAGGAATGTCAAACTTCCAAACTGCACCAACAATTCATCTTTAACTAGGTTTGACAAATTCTAACTTAATTCTATATACAATAATTCAAAGTACGGGCGTATTTTGCCCCGCTGGCGGAGCTCTTGTTAAGATCGTAGCCAATTCATGTACATAAAAAACACTAAAAATGCTTAATATAAATGTTAAACACAGATTTATGCACCAGACACTGTAAATATTATAGAAACTAACATCTTTTTTTATAAATCTTTTAAAATGTGCGTGTTGAAAATCCTTATCCCGGGGATTTAAATGTGTTACGTGTTGGCAGTTATTTCCCCATAGAAGTGAAATACCTCCTCCTCTTTAAGGCTCATTCCTGTGAATTCTCTAGCGACGCCTCAACTGACTTTTCTGGTTTGACTTTTCTGGTTTCTTTTACAAAGAAGTGGAGACCTCTTCGGGGCGTGGTGAAAGAGGATGAGCCAGAACCAGACAAAAGACTCCAGTACGGGGGAGACTTCAGCACAGAGGGGTCCATCTCCAACAGGTAAGAGACACGGGGATTCGTCTCATTCCCAAAGCTTTGTTACGGTTTATGCTCCCAAAAACTAATTTCTTTCATAGCTTTACCGTGTTCTGACAAGTTACAGATTAATTAGCGCTTCATTTTTGTGTTACTAAAGTACTTATGATACTAAGGAATAGGACTGACACGCGGTGCTGATCTCTGATACGGCAATGATCACAAAAACAGTCTTTATGCAGACAACAGAATGTGATTTTCAGTATAGATATCGGTGCATTCCTAGAAGATGAAACCCACTGCAGGGAAAACACAAAATCACGTGACCATGTTCAAGAGCTTTGGGTAAAGACCGAAAGGGTGAGAACACAGATACAAGCGGCCGGAATAAGTTTACTCAGTATTTTTATGTTTTGTTTTTGTTTGGCTATTTGTTTTTTCATCACATTTATCTAATGTCTAATGTCTAAAGATGCCCTATAAACAATAAAACAACAAATAAGATCAACCATTTTATAATAATTAATCATTTTCCTTAGTTAAATGTAGCGTATTTTTTGGACTATGAGTCACACTTTTTTTCAGGGTTTGGGTGGTTCCTGCGACTTATACTCAGGTGAGTCTTGTATATTACATTTTTCACACTGACAGCCCATAGACCAAATATATGAATCCTATTTATGAATCAAAAATGAAAAAACTAATCGTTATCCGTTTTTTATTTTAGTTTTAGAGAGAAATAATAAAGAAAAGAGTTTTTTCATTGTCTTATTTTTGGTTCTATATTGAAAAACGAATGAACGAATGACACACGCATTCTTCTCTATTGGGTCGTTTTTATTACTATAACTTCTATAATTTGCCTTTTATGATGAAATTTTGGCTCTTGGTCTCTGATTTTCTAAAATAAATTTCCCCCAAAGTGCGACTTATACTTTTTTTTTTTCTTCGTCATTACACATTTTTTTGGCTGGTGCGATTTATACTCATGTTTGTGCCTTTATACATTTTTAGGCACATATATAGTGATAATCCCATGTGTCTCTGGAGGAAGTGCAGTTTGACAGACCTGTTTGTCCTGTTTTAGTGTTTCAAAGAGGCCGGATTTTCTACTTTACTCTAGATTTGAAGGAAGTGTACCTGCTATGTATATATTTTCAGTATAATAATGTTTATTCGGATACAAATACAAATAATATAGCCAACATAAATATCAATAATTCCGAAATAATTCAGAAAAGGAGTGGGGAGAAGTGAAACATTTACTGATATTACTCCAGATACAAAATAAATCACAGCATTTCAGAATGTTTTGATGTACATTCAGTGACAGATTCGCTTAAATTCCTTCTTTTACACACTTGGCTATAATAATTTCTTTTCATCTTCGTTTAAACATTTTTCATATTTGGCCATTTTTTGAGCTCATCACTCATTAAGTTCCAGATTTTTACCGCACAAACTGAAATACAAAAGCTTTTCTTCGTCGTTCAGACTTGGGCCATTTTAAAGAGACAGGTTCCCCTTAAGTTTTATGTACTTTCTCTTTCAGTAAAATGTTTTTACTGTCTTAAATATGTAAAAAAAAAAAAAAAAAAACATAACTATTTCATTTGCAGTGCTCCAATGTTACTCCTCACTTCCTTTCCGCATTCAGAGCGTCTTAATTCTTCACCTTGATGAGTTTCCAAAAGCTTTTCACAACTTTCAGAGAACTTTTAAGGGTGAAGTTTTGCCGTGATGGTAAAAGAATGCCAACTAGCATGCTAACACTTACTTCCTGAGTATCGGGCAATAAAATCCTCGTTAAACAGACGCTGACAGTGCACAGCTGACTTATTTTGACCTCACATTTTGCTGAAATATGTGGGACACAACAGATTACAGGACGTTAAAAGAGCATTGTGTAACCTTTCCGGTGGTGGTTTCTATGGAGATGTCATTGCTTTGCCTAGAATGTTCCACAGTGTGACATTAAACAGCTTTATTTTGTAAAAAGTATAAAGTATTTATTCAGTTACAGGTGGTTTTATAGCTCAAAAATGCAGAGAAAAAAAGTCAGAAAAGTTACGCAATGCATCTTTAACTCACGTGGAAATACTGGAAATACTCGCCTGCACCTTCAGTATTTCACCTGGTTTCGCGCGTATTACAAACAGACCTTGTCAAAAGCTCTTTTTTTATGTGATTTCAGGTTGGTCGAGTTGGTGGTTTCGTTGGAGACACTTTCAGCATGAGGTCAGTGCACATGTGTGTTTCAATCGAACAAACTTTATTTATACACCACTTTTCATACAAAGTACATATTTGAATGAAGCTGATAAAGGACCATGTGAAGAAGTGGAGAAAAGTCATATTAAAGGTCTAATTACGTCTGTGAACCAGTATTTAAGTTATTTTCCACAAGAGCACAAACAGAAAGTGAATAAATTAATGTTTGACATGCATGACGTAAACTTAATTGTGCATTATCTAACATTTCTGATGGGAGGGGTCTGCTACACGCCTGTTTCCATGGAGATTTTTACCAGTACAACTTCATTAAATCTACTTTGCATTTATTAATTTACAGGCGTTTGTATTGCTTATCTTACTGTGAGTGGGGCCGCCTCTCCCCAGATCTGACCTGTAACTTGGAACATTTGAGGCAAACATCTCCATGGAGACAAGCAGCTGGCAGAGACTCCACTAGAAAAGTTACATAATGCAGCTTTAATATACAAGCATGTATGGTTTGTTTTGTAGACCATTGTTAATTGTATGATTCATGGAAATAGAAAGTTAAAAGCTTAAAACTTAAAGGTGCATTGTGTAACTTTTTGGTTTGGGGCCCGTCACCTGCTCGTTTCCATGGATATATCATTGTTCTGCCTGGAATGTTTCACAGTGTGACATTAAACAGCTCTAGTTTAGATTTATTAATTTCCAGGTGGTTTTATAGCTCAAAAATACCTAAATAAACAGGCGTTCTGTCTGTGAGCGGGTCGCCCCTCCACAGATCTGACCTGTAACTTGGTCTAGTTTGGTCTCCATGACGATAGAAAGGTTTAATGCCACACTGGGAAACAAGCAAACAACAATTCCAGACAAAGCAATAACATCGCCACGGAGAAAAGCACTTGACAGACGGACCCTCGACCAGAAAAGTTACACAGTGCATCTTTGGAATGCATTTTATGAGGAACAACATTTCCATGGAAACAAACAAGCAGGAGGAGGCCCTTATTCTGACCAAATAAGAGTCGGGTTTGTGGAGATGCAAGCCCGCTCAGAGAAAGGATATGGACACTTGTTTATTCCACTTTGTCAGTGGAATAAACAGCTGATTAACTAAAAAAAACAGGCTTTTTGGTCTATTTTTGGCTAAAATGTTACACGCTGTGGCTTTAAATGATTATATATTAACACATATATTATTATACGCCCGTTGTAAGAGGGGACATATTATGGTTTGGCGCTGTCCGTCCGTCCGTCTGTGGACACTTCAAAGCTTTGAAGTCTTTGAAGCTTTGTCTTCATGAAGAGGCAAATTCCGTTTCTAGAATGTGATGATGTCATACTCATACTCCTACTGCAAGAGCCAGATTTCCCTATTGATTATCCGTCCGTCTGTCTGTCCGTCTGTCCGTCTGTCCGTCTGTCTGTGGACAATTTCTTGTCCGCGCTCTAACTCGACAACCGTCTCACCTAGGAATGTCAAACTTCCAAACTGCACCAACAATTCATCTTTAACTAGGTTTGCCAAATTCTAACTTAATTCTATATACAATAATTCAAAGTATGGGCGTATTTTGCCCCGCTGGCAGAGCTCTTGTTATTATATATTATTATATTTAATTAACACAGGTGTAGATCATAATTTTACATTCTGTTCAATAAAACCTGTAACGCTGATCTTGATAATGAACAGCTTCACTATGGAAACTGGTCCATTGACGTCCTGCTCAAAACTACAGACTTCTCTGATTTACGACATTTTTTACTGTTGAAAATGTGACGATTTTTAAAGATTTATGCACGATCCAGAGTCTTGAATTTTTTGTTTAATCACAAATAAATACAGAGCAGTGGGCGGAGCTAGGGGGTGGGTGAAAACTGAAATTTTCTGAGCACAAACGCAGGACAATACAGGATCAGTCCGAAACGAGTCAGTGAACAGAACATGAAGACACAACACTGATGTTAAATGGTTAAAGAAATCTCAGAAAAGTCAAATTTTTTTTTTACATAATTTGTCTGTTTTTTGCAGGAAACTCACATCTCCAAAGTTATTCGCGGTCCTGACCATGTGCTGCTTTGGGGTTTTCTTCATACGCTTCAAATCCAGTTACTCCGGGTGAGTAAAAAAGCACAGATCGCACAAACTGCAGGTTCTGGATACATTTGAAGACACTTTGACACTCTGGTGCATGTTGGGAAAAATGCAATTGCAATTTCTAAATTAAAGGTGCACTGCGTAACGTTTAAAGCAGAGTGATGCAAAAAACTAAATCTAGTCTAGTTCAGATGACTTGAATTAAGAAAATTTTAACATGATTTGAGTAAATTTCACTTGTCAAATTATCTACCAGACTTTTCGTACTTAAAATATGAAAATGCATCTTACTACATCCCCCCTCCCCTGGACCCACCATCCGCGGGAGGAGCCATAGGGGCCGGGTGCAAAGAGATCTGGGCGGCAGTCGAAGGCAGGGGCCTCGGCGACCGGATCTCTGGACATGGAGACTAGCTCTGGGGACATGGAATGTCACCTTGCTGGGGGGGAAGGAGCCTGAGCTTGTGTGGGAGGTCGAGTGTTACCGGCTAGATATAGTCGGCCTCACCTCCACGCACAGCTTGGGCTCTGGAACCCAACGCCTTGAGAGGGGTTGGACTCTCCATTTCTCTGGCGTTGGCCGCGGGGAGCGGCGGCGAGCTGGCGTGGGCTTGCTTATAGCCCCACAGCTCAGCCGCTGCGTGTTGGAGTTTACCCCGGTGAACGAGAGGGTCGCGTCCCTGCGCCTTCGTGTCGGGGACAGGTCTCTCACTGTGGTGTCGGCCTATGGGCCGAACAGCAGTGCAGAGTACCCGGCCTTCTTGGAGTCTCTGGGAGGGGTACTGGATAGTGCACCGACCGGGGACTCCGTTGTTCTACTGGGGGACTTCAACGCCCATGTGGGCAACGACAGTGACACTTGGAGAGGGGTGATTGGGAGGAACGGCCTCCCTGATCTGAACCCGAGCGGTGTTCTGTTATTGGACTTCTGTGCTAGTCACAGTTTGTCCATAACGAACACCATGTTCGAGCACAAGGGGGTCCATCGGTGCACGTGGCACCAGGACTCCCATTTTAGCGTGAGTAGATTTTATTTGTTGCAGTGTGCACCGTGTCAGGGTTGAGAAATGCGAAAAGTGCAAAACTTATCAAAGGAAAGGGTGGATATAAGTTTTGAGTTTATTTTTTGTGTGTGTGTCATTCATAATTGTGACGCCTTTAGTGAAAATCTTGTAAAATAATCCCGGAAACAGAAGAAATATGAATAAAAGTGTGCGTCCAAGCTTTTGACTGGCAGTGTAG
This sequence comes from Odontamblyopus rebecca, assembly GCA_030686955.1. Lineage (NCBI taxonomy): Eukaryota > Metazoa > Chordata > Actinopteri > Gobiiformes > Gobiidae > Odontamblyopus > Odontamblyopus rebecca. The sequence continues at coordinate 36,564,752 of CM060655.1, forward strand.
AGAAAGCACATTAAAAAACAAAGCAAAGGTTCAAAGAAAAATGACCTGACGAAGGAAACGGGGCCAAAACAATCGGACGAACCCTTTTTTCTGATCCTTGAAAACGACGGCAAACGTACTGAAAATCGTCTGCGTTTTTGCTCAGCCCGAATGCAGAGCTGGTGGAGGATTTCGATGTGCCGGATCTGCGGGAAGAGGAGGAGGAGCTCAGGGGGGTGGAGCCTGTGGACCCGACCAGGAAGAGGGTCCAGGCCGTCGACGTGAGCAGCGTGGACCGAACCCTCAACTTCTCGTGAGTATCCGGGAGCAGCTCCTTTGAAAAGATGAACTCACACTCATAAGAGAATAAAAACTGAACCTTCTCCTCTTCGCGCACTTCAGACACAGAACTTATTTTGTGTTTTGAAGTAATTTAGCCCATTTAAAAGCTGTCGGTGTTGTTTTGAATGGGTAATCACTATGACAACAGCCAAGTTTTTAGTCATTTCTCTTGTGGATCAATAAAACTCAAAAATGTACATACACTACAAAAAAAAAAAAGCCCATCAAAAAGTAAGAAAAAAAAATTGAGGTAAAAATGCCCTATTTTAAGTGAAATTCTCTGCCAGTGCAGTAAGAAATTTTCACTTACCGAGTTTTCTTAAAACAAGATGAAATATGAATCTTCTGTGTGGAGTTTGCATGTTCCTCCCCGTGTCTGGATGAGTTTCCTCCAGGCTCCGGTTTCCCCCATCAACCCAAAACATGCCCGCACCCCTATGAACTAACATCAAGGACCATGTTGTCCACCCTCCTGTGGGTTCACCACCTGCAGAGGGGTTCATAGGGGGGTCAGGTGCTATGAGTATTGGGCAGTAAACTGCCCCCGCGACCCAGCTGGATTAAGCGGGAGAAGATGGATGGATGGATAGTATTTTTTTGTTATTTTTTGATAGGCCTTTATTGCTGTGTATATATCGCTTTTCCTTCTTCAAAGCTTTTTACAACAAGGAACCATTTACCCGTTCACACACATATTCATACACACAAGTGCACAGCTTTTAAAATGGGTTATTTCCCTGCCACTGCAACTCTGGTACAATGCATCAAATGGTAATATATGTTTTAATTGTACATGGTCCCCTTTTAAAAAATAATAATAAATAAAATAAATAAATACAGCAGTGTACGCAGACACTGGTGTATGAGTGTGTGAACGGGTGAACGGTTCCTTGTTGTAAAGAGCTTTATTTTGTGGCCCCGCTCAGAGCTCGCCCGGACGTGCCCACACAGACCCCCTGGAAGGCCCCCATCATGTGGGAGGGCATGTTCGACGGAGCGGCGTACGATAAGGCGCACAGACGAGCCAACTCCACTGTGGCTCTGACCGTCTTTGCTATCGGCAGGTACGTTCAGTAACAACACTCAGCTCACTGGGCGACTTACACACTTCCCACTGCCTCAGAAAGGGCCGACACATACTCAGGGACGCCTCACACCCCGGGGACGCTCTGTTCGAGCTGTTCCCGTCAGGTCAGAGATACAGATCCATCAGAGCAAGGACAAGGACAGTTTTTATCCTACAGTCATAACCACACTTAACCCCTGAAGACCTAAGGGCAATTTTTGTACATTTCTCCTCACCTGGATTTTTTTCTTAATTTTGCTTTTAAAACTCTTTTACCCCATAATGAAGTGTTCTACCTCCTTTTGTTCAGTACAGCCTGTTATTTCACAATCTGCTGCTGTAGTTGTGTCATGTGGCTGTGATAAAAGCTACAGGACCAGAAACAGAGATGAAAAAAAAAACAAACAGAAAATAAAATTCACTCTTTTATACAAAACACACAGCAAACAAGTAAAAACAACTTTTTGGACATACGTTTGAGTGAAATAAACCTTTCAAATAAAAATAGAAAGGGATGCACACCAAGATGCGTAATTTTCCATGTATGTGAGAATTAATTCCACTTAGAGCGTCTTTTTCAATCGATATAAGCATACATGGTTGAGAGGAGTCGACCATCTTGACTCACTTCACTCTTTGGCAAAGTTTGGGTCGATCAAAATGGACGGAGCGCATGAGTTTGGCTGAAAACAAAGTTCCTGTTGGAATGTTGCGAGATAAGAGGCTGTGACTGTCTGACAGTGACACTAGTTGGAATGTGAACTTTTCCAGGTTGCATAAGATCTTAAAGTTTGTGTTACCGAAGCCGGAGGAACCAGATTCTCCAACTCTCAGATTCGCCTCTGCTCAGAAGCACGAGTTTGAACGGGGTTTTATTTATGTGTTATCGGCCACAGATCAGCAATAAAATGTTCTTAAAGGAACTGCGTGCACACAAACACTTTCCTCACCGTGCCTATACAATTTATACGTTTGGGATATTTTTAATGATATTTTAAATGTGATTTAATCAAAATAAAGGTGTTTTATTATATTTTTATTCCTTTGTACATTAGAGGAGTTAGGGTCCATTGTTGCTTGGTAACAGTTGCGAAATTCTCTAGCATGATTTCATGATTGAGTCTTAAAGGTGCACTGTGTAACTTTTCTGGTGGAGGGTTCAGCCATCTGCTTGTCTCCATGGAGATGTTGTCGCTTTGTCTGGAATGTCCCAGTGTAGCATTAAACATATCCATCTAACGTTTACTTTATGAACGTGGGGTTTCATTGATTTAAAAGTGTAGAGTGAGTGGGCTCGCGTCTCCACAGATCTGACATATACCTTGGCCCTGTGATGAGATAAATAAGCGTAATGCCATACTGTGGAACATTCCAGGCAACATCTTGAGATGGAGAGAAGCCCAGCAAAAGTTATGCAGCGCACCAAAATGACCCAAGTGGGGTGGGGGGGAATTTTAGGTTTTGTTTTTTTTCACCAAATAATCTTAAAGGGAAAGTTTGGGTTTTTTGACATGAATCTGTACGTCTCCGTCAGCAGAGTCGTGCATCAACACAGACTTACCTCCCGACAGCATCCGGTGAGACGAGTTCTTCCCCGGTTTTGGTGCTGATGAAAGTGTCCGGCGAGTTGGCTGAGGTCACGAAAATAAAGCGTTTTTCTTCTCAAAACAATATGTGTTCAAAAGAGCGACACATTTGCGTCACAAAACGTGAACCACGAAAAAGTCACACCTCATAATCTCTTGGTACTATTTTCTCTCCGGTCGTATCACCGCGCTGCCTCCAGGTGGCGCCGCGACTGTTTCACTGTGTTTACTGCTCGGAAAGTTCACGACGACATGCGTGACTACGACACCGACGATGAAGACACTGACTTTAGCACAGAGCCAAGGGGAGATCTTTATGAACCCGAATATACTGATGCCCAAATTCACCAGATGGAGTCAGAACAGCAGAGAGAGAAACAGGAGGGACAGAGTGGGACAAGCTGAAGAAGCTGGAGTTTTGTTGTTCCAGCCTGAAGAATCACAAGTCTGCACCATTTTTATATACGTATGTTCTTATATAACTTATACAAGCCTATAGACGTATCACTGTAGCTCTCACGTTAGCTCTCTGGTGTCGCGGTGGTCAGTGGTTCGTGGTTCACCATTTTGTGATGCAAATGTATCACTCTGTTGAACACATTTTGTTTTGAGAAGAAAAACGCTTTATTTTTATGGCTCCAGACAACTTGCTAGCGCCAAAACCGGGGAAGAACTCGTCTCACCGGACGCTGTCGGGAGGTAAGTCAGTGTTAATGCACGACACTGCTGACGGGGACGTACAGGTTCATGTCAAAAAACCCAAACTATCCCTTTAAATTTAACGGTCTTCACTGCATTTTAGTAAAATGCGTCATCCAAGACCCTTTTCCTTATGATCCTTTGTCTTACAGATACTTGGAGGCCTACTTGAAAGACTTCATCATCTCCGCAGAAAAACACTTCATGCTCGGTGTCCCACTGACTTACTACGTATTCACGGACACTCCCGAGGACGTCCCCGAGTTCGCCCTGGGCCCTGAACGCACCATGAAAGTCCTGTACACCCAGGGCCACTCCCGATGGCAGGACATCTCCATGATGCGAATGAAAACACTGTCCGAGTTTATCGATAAGGAAATCAGCTACAAGCACCCGTACGTCTTCTGCCTGGACGTGGACAGCATTTTCGAGGCCCGGTTCGGGACGGAGGCGCTGGGCGAGTCTGTGACGGTTCTGCACTCTTATTACTACACACAGAAACAAGAGTTCTTCACGTACGACCGAAACCCGCGATCGAAAGCGTACATGGAGACCGGAGACTACTACTACCACGCGGCGCTGTTCGGAGGCACCTGGCCCCACGTCAAAGCTCTGGTGGAGTATTGCTACGAGGGCATAATGGAGGACAAGAAGAACAACGTGGAGGCGTTGTGGCACGATGAAAGTCATTTGAACAAGTTTTACTGGATCAACAAACCCACCAAGCTGCTGTCCCCGGAATACTGCTGGGACTCCATCTCCATAAAAGACCGAAAGGAAATCCACGTGGCCCGGATGACCTGGGCCAAGAAGCGCTACGATGTTCTGAGAGGGTAGTTTTTTATGCTTTGCGGCTCGTGTCGTCGATATTCCCTGGGGGTGTGATGGTAAACGGAGGCACGGCTCTTTCTAAAGTGCTGTTACTCAAGTTAATCTGATTTTTGTTTGACACATTCTGAGCATAAAGCTCAGCATAAAGACTCAGACTTTAAAGCATAAAGTCTGTGCCATTAAACAAGTCTCTCAAATAACTTAATGTAAAAAACTCCTAAACAGGACCATGAACAATGATCACAGGTTGTTGAAAATCTATTTAAATTTATTTAGTTTGTTTTTTAACTTGAGTTCTAAAAACGCATCAGGCTGTCTTTGTCCGTGTGTGTGTCACCATGATAACTGCTGAACAAATACTACAGACATGCAGTGCACCCCCAGAGTGATGCCACTGCAAAGTATCAATCGCTTTAAATTGGGACTAAACCTGGACTAGACCAAGACCAAACCAAGTCAAACTAAACTTGGATCAAACCTGGATAAAATGTGAATGCAACTGAATACCAAAGAATCTGGAAATGCATTTGTATTTTAAAGGGAAACTCCGGCAGGTTTGAAGCTAAAGTCTGTTGCTAGAGGTGGTTGAATTCTGTCAGAAGCCAAAAAACGGCACAGATCAGTGTTTCCTCGGTGGAGATCTCACTGTGGCAGTGAGTCTGTCAAGGCAACAAACTAGTGCAGTGATGGGGGCAAGTTCTGAACTTCCACTTAAAACGACAATTTGCTTCACACTGAAGAAGCTTAACACCACTTTAACCCATCTGACAACAGCCACGAGTCTAACAAACAAAACGCTCTGCCTGGTTCACTCATTAGTGTCTGGAAACGTTAGAAAACAACTTTATAAGGAGCCTTATCTTTACCGATTCGATTTCCCACTGCACAGGCCAAAGCCCAAAAGACTCGATTGTCGACTCCAGCGGCGGCGAGAGGCTCGAGCCAGAAGCAACAAGTGAAGATCGACTACTGACGGTGAAGAAGAAGAGAAACTGAAAGTTGTTGACAGAAAATGGTTCGGGAATGTATTTTTTAGCGTTTTTCAAAAAATATAATTCACTCATAAATAAATGGGATTAGAAACGACATCAGCGATCGAGTCTTTTGGGCTTTGGCCTGTGCAGTGGGAAATCAGCAGAGGGAAGTGTAAGGTGCTTATAAAGTTGTTTTCTAACGTTTCCAGACACTAATGAGTGAACCAGGCAGAGCGTTTTGTTTGTTAGACTCGTGGCTGTTGTCAGATGGGAGTTCCTCTTTAAAAACTAAATTATTTATAAATTATTATGGCAGTATTCGGGTTTCGGCGTTTACATGATCCCACAGAAGAAACCAGGACACTCATATTCCTGTGTACATGAGACAGCAGAGTATCCTGATGTTTAGACTGGCTGCTGCCGTAAATATGGCACAGATATGGAACGGAGCTCAACACTTTGCGACCTTAAGGCCTTTTAATGGGTTTCTAACGACAAAATAAAAAGATACACATTCGAGTAAGACATGGACACTCACAGAACCAGGATACTCCGAAAACCCGATTATAACCAGGATATTTGAGCGCATGTTTACGCAGTGTCAGTGTCTTAGCCGACGCTCAAATATTGATCAATTCAAACTGACTGTGAATCTAACCACAAATGTGCAGAAATATTCCTCTTCACTTTTATTACAATTACACAACAGGTTTTGTCTTTTTTGTATTTTTATTTTGAAATGAGCTCATTTTTGTCTGTTTTTATTTTGAAATGAGCTCTTTTTTGTCTGTTTTTTTTAAAAAATGAGCTCTTTTTTGTCTGTTTTATTTTGAAATGAGCTCTTTTTTGTCTGTTTTTATTTTGAAACGAGCTCTTTTTTGTCTGTTTTTATTTTGAAATGAGCTCTTTTTTCTGTTTTTATTTTGAAATGAGCTCTTTTTTGTCTGTTTTTATTTTGAAATGAGCTCTTTTTTGTCTGTTTTTATTTTGAAATGAGCTCTTTTTTGTCTATTTTATTTTGAAATGAGCTCTTTTTTGTCTGTTTTATTTTGAAATGAGCTCTTTTTGTCTATTTTATTTTGAAATGAGCTCTTTTTTGTCTGTTTTTATTTTGAAATGAGCTCTTTTTTGTCTGTTTTATTTTGAAACGAGCTTTTTTTGTCTGTTTTTATTTTGAAATGAGCTCTTTTTTGTCTGTTTTATTTTGAAATGAGCTCATTTTTGTCTGTTTTTATTTTGAAACGAGCTCTTTTTTGTCTATTTTTATTTTGAAATGAGCTCTTTTTTATTTTTATTTTGAAATGAGCTCTTTTTTGTCTGTTTTTATTTTGAAATGAGCTCTTTTTTGTCTATTTTTATTTTGAAACGAGCTCTTTTTTGTCTGTTTTATTTTGAAATGAGCTCTTTTTTGTCTATTTTTATTTTGAAATGAGCTCTTTTTTGTCTGTTTTATTTTGAAATGAGCTCTTTTTTGTCTGTTTTTATTTTGAAATGAGCTCTTTTTTGTCTGTTTTATTTTGAAATGAGCTCTTTTTTGTCTGTTTTTATTTTGAAATGAGCTCTTTTTTGTCTGTTTTTATTTTGAAACGAGCTTTTTTTGTCTGTTTTTATTTTGAAATGAGCTCTTTTTTGTCTATTTTTATTTTGAAATGAGCTCTTTTTTGTCTGTTTTATTTTGAAATGAGCTCTTTTTTGTCTGTTTTATTTTGAAATGAGCTCTTTTTTGTCTGTTTTTATTTTGAAATGAAGCCTTTTTTATTACTACACATAATATACTATAACAACAACAATCTCCAGTGTTTTATCAGATGAAGTATTTAATGTCAGAATAACCCTATATTTCCAGGTCCATTCCCATATCGCAAGTCGTTTCACTAACTTTATTTTTTATTATTTATTTAATGTTGTGCTTATTTAAAAACAAACAAAACCTCTCACTTCTCAAGCAACTTTTAAATGAAATTACCTTAACATATATCAAAATGACAAAACAGAGAAAAAAAGGTTGAACTGTGAAAAATGTCGTACCTTTTATGTACTTTTAGGCCTGTATATTGTGGTCTAAATAATATTTAAGTGAAGGTATTTGAAATGTAAATGTTTTTTTTTATATAACCAGCATCTGACATAAAGTAGCCTATAAACTTTATTTTTAACATTTAAAAATTTGTATTTTCTCGTTCGAATGTGTTTCCAGCCTTTGTTTTCTTTTGTTTTCTGCTGTAAATGAATAATGTGAATAAACATAACAGCCCAGATTGTTAAAGCCTCTCAAAAAACAACTTTTATGTGTTTTATTTTAGTTCAAAGGTGCGCTGTGTAAGTTTTCTGTAGACTGTTTCCATGGAGATGCGATTGCGTCGCCTGAAAAGTTTCACAGTGTGGCATTAAACTCATTAAACTGTTGCATTTATTCAATTACAGGTGTTTTATCAAAGCTCAAAAATCTGATCTGTAATGTGGCCTGGACCGACTGTGGACTTGTTTCCATGGAAATAGATACGTTTAATGCCCTACTGTGGGACATTCTAGGCAAAGCAATAACATTTCCATGAAGACAAGCAGGTCGTTACAAAACATTACATAGTGCAGCTTTAATATTTTGAGGAAAAACACACAGATACACTTCAATACCTTTGTTTTGTCGCTGAGATTTCAGTGTTAAAGAGTAACAGCGCCCCCTAGTGCACATGTCTGAATAAAACAGCCAAACTCAAGGCATCAAATCCACTTTACTTCCATAGCACATTTTACAAGTTTTCAAAATGCTGCAGAGTGAAATAAAATCAAACCCACTTCAGCCTTGCAGTTTGTTACATAATAGGAAAGACAAGGCAGGTTTATTTGTACAGCACAATTCGTACAAAGTAATTCATCATCAACATCTCCGAAATGCAGCAGTTTCAAGTCTAAGCAGTCGGCATAAATCTCTCTTATGTAAGTATGTGTTATAATTAGTGCTGCCAAATGATTAATTTTTTTAATCAGATTAATCACACTTTAGAATTTTGATGAAACATGATCACAGTTAATTATTCTTCAAAAAAAGACTAAAATATTTTGACAGAAATGCAGTTTATTGCTGCTCGGCTTGTCGTTGGTGCACATACCAGAACTGTGATAAAAGCTCTTATTATACATCCATGGTACATACACGTAGCGTCGCTGCTGCCGCCGAATCAAACACGTGTTTTGCTTTAAGATGGTGTTTTAAACTTGTGTGGAAAGAGAGTTCATCGCTGCAATATCGGCAAACTTCACAGTATTTCATTCAAAACACACAGCAAACATGTATAAACAACTTTTTGGACATAAAAAATGCTTAATTTAGGGCCTTCGCTACAAAAGTGCAAAATATCAAGTCTGTAAGTGATCTAAAAATCTCCTTATTGCCACAAAACAAAACAAAAGTGCAGTTACTCCATGACTTTCCTGGTCCAGTCATGGAAACAGCTCCTGTCAGGTCCAGGGCCAGAGCCACAGCACTTCTGCATTTCCCTGGTGGAAATTACATTTGGATTTGGACATTTGGACTCAAATAAACCTTTCATCACTGCAATATCTGTAAACTACCTTAGTTTTATCTAAAGTCCCATCGGGCAGGTTTTTACAGAGAAATTTGCCCTGAGCACCAGTCACAGTCTCTTCTGTCGTCTTCACATCTGCGTATGGACCTGATCACTGACCTAATAACCTGCGCCGCCTTTCAGGACCATCCGCACTTTCCACAGAGGAGCATTCAGAATAAACTGTATTTTTTTGTGATTAATCGCATGCATTAACGCCTTAACGTTGACAGCCCCGGTTATAACCTTACATGAACAAACTCTGATCATGATACGTAATATAAATACAGTCTTTTTCATAAAACCCAATCTCTTTCTGCAGCAGATTTTCACTTGGGATCCTTAGATGTCCCAGGGGAGAAAAATCTTTTAGTGGTTATTTATTCTTCACAAAGGTGTCAATATTTAGTGCTTTACAGAACAAGAAATACATTAAAATCACAATACAAACAAATCAAAACACAAATAATGGTCATAAAATGTAAAAACAGAGAAAGACATTAAGACAATAAAGAATAACTCTATTATTCTTGTTTTGTGATGACATTTCATTTTCTGTTGGCAAAAATCTGTTCATTAACTTTACTGTGGGTGATGTAAAGATGTGAGCGTTGTCTTTTATCACCTGTCGCGTTGTCTTAGCCGTTTGGTCTGTATTAAGTTTGGGAAAAGACACAGTTTCACTCAGGTTGACGTTAAAAGTGTTTCCGCCCTCTTCTCTGGAGGTAACCGAGCTGCATCGTCTCAAGTCCTCGTCCGGTTTCTAAAGCAAATATCCGCGTTTGCAGCTCACAGAAGGATTCCCTCGGCTTCTCCCCCACGACACGCTGCTGTTTCATCAGGTGATTGGTTAAAAAATGTAAATATGCTTTAAAAGTCTTGGTTTACTTGAAAGAAAATCAAATATAGACACATTATCCGGTGTTAAATTGATTAAAAGGCGGAAAGAAAAGAAGGAAACTGCAGGAGCAAGCGAGGAGAGTTACATAAGCCGGTTACATAATACAATACATGTACATAAATGGAGTTTTTACAAGTACAAAATATAAAATAAGATGAGATTCGATGATAAATTATTGCAAGGAGTGACCGGCATTTATGTGGTTATCAGAAACTGGTCTAAAACAGAAACATTACTGTATCTTCAAGCTACAAATGTGCAATTTAGGTCAAAGAAAATCTACATATACTAGTTATTACACATGGCTTTTGATAACCCTTTGATTTTATTACTCAGAGGGCAACAAACGAGATTTAGAAATACCAATATTTAAATGAAGGTGAGATTAAACCTTATAGGATTTATTATTTATGAATTTACACATGAACATTTACGTTGTTCTGTGAGGAAAGACAATATTTTATTTTTATTTTCATTAGTTTTATTTAAGTACGTAAATGTTTGTTTATACTGCGCTTTTTCGATAGGGACAGATACAGTAAATATAGAGCATGGAAAGTTGAAAATTAACAGTAAATACAATAAATACAATGCCCAGAGACAATTTAGCACTAATAAAAGTTTGTGAGGTGTATTTATACCTCACAAACCCTCCACACTCTGGACTGCAGTACCCGCTCACGGACACCAGGGGGCAGTGTAAGACCAGAGGCGATTACTTCAAGGAGACAAGAACTGGCCTCATTCATAAAAACACTTGAGGGTGAAGAGGAGGAGCAGCGGGTACAGGGTACAGAGGAGGAAGGAGGTCCAAAGACGAGAGCAGAGGAGCGCGTCACATGGAGCAGATCTTTTATTTATATTTTCAAGCACAAAACCATCCGAATTTTTCGCCAAGACGAGTTTTTAAGCACTTTTCGCAACTCTCAGAAACCAGAGCGAGGTTTTGCCGTCACGTAACAGTAACAACAGCTAGCATGCTACTGCGCACTTCCTGATTTTCGCCCAGTATAACGCTTTCTACATGCAGGCAGCAGAGGTGCACTACAAAAAAGGATTTATTTTCTAGCATAGTTAAACTGACTTGAATTGAGCAGATTCATCTTAAAAGACCAATTTTAAGATTTTTTTACTTAATAAGATGAGATTTTTTTTTACTTGTTTCAAGATATTCCATCCTGATTTATCTTATCTCGATATTACAACTTATTCTAAGCACTTTTTATATTAACTCAGTCCAGGTTAAGCCTCTTTAACTTCCTTCTCAAACCAATAAGGTGAAAAATCTTGTCATAAATAATTGAAACTCGTGTTTTCTGCTTAGAACAAGATTCGTATTTTGTCTTGTTTTAAGAAAACTTGGTAAATGAAAATTTCTCGCTGTACTGGCAGATAATTTCACTTAAAATAGGACATTTTTACCTCAAAATTGGTGTTTTTGCTTATTTTTTGATAGGCCTTTTTTGCAGTGTGGGGACTTGAGTCACTATTTTTTTTATTATTATTATTTATTTATTTTTTTTAGGACTTGAGACTTGACTCGATAAAATGGTTAAAGGCTTGAGACTGGACTTGGACTTGAGGAAACTTGATGCTTCTGCTAAAAAAAATATATGTTTTTAGAAAATATTTTGCAGTTGATACATGAGGTGCTTCATTTTACAGGAACAAACTGGAACATGTCGCTCCTACTTTTCTGTTTTTTACTTTGGATGTAACTGAAGTACTGTGATGTGGTGTCCTCAGTGTACTACAGTAATATGAAGTACAGTAGAGTAATATACAGTACAATACAGTAAAACACAGGGAGCTGCAGGGAAGATGATCCTTCATGACAAAATAACTGATATTGAGCACGTTTAAATCTTAATTCTTTCTATTCTGACCGTAATGATTCACCCTAAGATCTTGTCAAGACATTTACAAAGGAAAAAATTGCATTTCTACAAATCTTATATACAGTAAATTCTCATATATAAATATACCAGGACTTTTTAAGCACTATATAGTTTAAAATTCATATAATTTGCAAAAATCTAAGCTATATTTGGTACTTTTTTTTAATTTAAAGACTTGAAATGACTTGAAGCTCAAAGCAGACGAGCTGGACTTGACCTGGACTTATGGACTAGTGACTCGAGGCTCGACTTGGACTTGCCTCGGGACCTGACTTGGACTTGAGTTCAAAGACTTGACACTTTCAAAACAACAACTTGGTCCAACCTGTGGGAGACGGTTTCTGATCTGGGGCCACAGTAATTTAGCCAAAAATGTATTAAAATTTTGTTTGGGGTCCGTCACTTGCTTGTTTCTATGGAGATGGGCATTCTTCTGCCTGGAATGTTCCACAGTGTGACATTAAACAGCTCTACTTTACATTTAGAGCAACGACATCTCCATAGAAACAAGCAGGTGACAAACTCCCAACCAATATTTGTATTAAATTTTAGCTAAATTCATCTTGCCCCAGTGCATAAATATATGAAACCTATTGAAAAAGTGCATTTAATAATTCAGCAACTCAAATTCAGAATACAAATACTTCAAATACCTTTCTTTTTTTTTTAAAGTGAGAAATTCAGCGTTTAAAACTCAAAATCTGATTAAACAAATAAATAAAAAATACCCAGAAAAGAGGTGTAACTTGGTCTGCTTTGGTCTCCGCGGTGACAGAAAGGTTTAATTAATGCCATACTGTGATAACCAATAAGTTACACGGTGCACCTTTAATTTTCCAATACATTTTTACTATACGTTTCGACCCCTTCGCCGTCACCTGCCGTTCTGGGGGTTTGACAGCTACGTCAACACACCGGGCCCCGTGTGAGTCAGAGGTGAGGCCCCCGGGCGAGTCCAGCACCTGCTCACGAAAGAAAACACGGCCGCAGAAAGAAAAAAAAAAAAGAGTTTCAACCAAGAGCCCATTGATGCAGCGTCTGAGCTCAGCGTCCCGTAATGAAACGGACAGAACAGCTATGTCAATACAGGAGGTGTGGGGAAACGCAGCTTCAGTGAGTCTGCATGTTCCACTCTGAAAACACAAACACATCGACAAATACAGGAGGTCACGGACGGGTTTGCCTCTGCGCAGTTTGCGGCCGCGGTTGCAGACGGAGAGCAGGGGCCACTGGAACTCTTCGGGAGATTCACTGTTTTTGGAAAGAAATATCCACGATTTATGATCTACAAATCATTATTCCTTGCTTCTCCTTGGCTCCATAAACCTGGTGCCATATTAATCTTGTGCTGCCGTATTTTCAGCTGACAGCAGGGTCCACTAGCTGCTTGGGCTGTACAGTTTATTCAAGTGCAAGTAAAAAAAACAAAAAAACAAACCAAATGTAACCGTGTACATAATGTTAGATTGAGCAGAGGTCCTGTAATTTCGTAGCCAGGCTGGCGCCACCTAGTGTCTCCGCTCAGTTTCATTTCTCTGCAGTGGCTAAGTCAGGAATCAGAAACACTCGGAGCTTTGCAAGAACTGCGGAAGTTGTAATCGGCGCATCGGCCAATCAGTGAAGTGGAGAATTGGCCAGAACCAAGACACCATCCTCCACTGGACTTTCTTCATCAAGTAATAACTTTTCATTTTTTATCGTACCTTTAATTCACAACTTCACCTCACAGAAACGCCAATGCTCGTGGACACACGTTCACTCTCCGCTGTGTTTGCTGTCGTGCTGTGATTACTCCCCTGAGTGTTCAGGCGCATTACAGACGTCACCACCAAACAGCAGCGACTGGGGGAATAAAAAAGCACCCGCCTCCCGTCGAGCGAAAGAATCCTAAAGCTGTGAGGTCAGACGGTTTCCACCAAGTGAAACCGGCTGATGAATCGGGTTAGTAATTTAGCGGCATCTTGACAACTTTTCCATGTAAACACGCAGAGTGCTCCTCCACCAGGAATGTTACACAGTGCCTTTATTCAGAGGGAAAATCCAAAGATGTTAGAATGTAATGCAGTTTTATATATATATCCATCCTCCCATCTTCTCCCGCTGAATCTGTCTGGGTCACAGCTGTTCACCTCCCAGTCCACTGTGCACCTGACCCCCCATGAGCCCAGCATGAGCACAGTATATATAGTATATATCAGTGACAGGACAAATACTTTGAAAATGTATATTTAGCCAATCAGAGTACTGTGTTCTGAATACTTAGAATACTTTTACATCAAGTTGCACTAAAATAACAGATCCAAATGTAATTTGATAAACAGCTTTATGCTTGTTACACCACTGGTTAAACATTTCTCTTCACTAATTGGTGAATTTAAAATGCGTTTTCTATTTTCCTCACTAATTATAATTGTGTGATGATGCACTGAAACTGCACCAGAACACAGGGAGTCCAAATGAGTATTCAGAATACGTGTTCTGTGTTTAGTTCAGAGGTCTCCAACTTTTTTACTCCAGTGAGCTACGAGATTTACCAGCCACAAGTAATTTAATAACTAGAAGAGCCACGACGAGCCTTAGATAGGTACATTTAGATGTCTAGGAAATGCATGATTATAAGAGAAGCTTGAAGTAAAATCAAAATTATACATTTATAAAGGTAGTAAGCATTTAATCAATCAAATTTTTTCTTATTCAGCACAATAGGTCTAATTCAGAAATCTTCTGGAGAGCTACCAGGTTGGAGACTCCTGGTTTAGTTACTTCCCGACTTTATAATGACGGAAAATCTGAGGTAAAAGGAGTTCACAAACCTACAACACTGTGACGTCACCTGAGCCCTGAAAACACACTATAGTATTTAATAAAGAGCGAACGTCAGTCAGACTCTTTTACTCTGCGTAAAAGAGAAAGAGTTAAATCCAGAGGAGCCTGACAGGACACGCCCAGGGACAAAGTGTCAGTCAAGTGTCAGGATCAGGGAAAAGGCTCATTTTAATTATGTCCCATTCACTCTGAGGGAATGTCCCGACCACAGCCTCAGGGACGCTCTGCTCTGTCTCTCATTCTCTTATTCTCTTCTCATTTACTCTCTCCCCCTCCTCACTCCACTCTCTTACTCATCCTCTCCTCCTTTTACTCTTTTTTTTACTTCTCTCCCTCCTCCACATTTCCCTCTCTTTCTCCTCTTTTCTCTTTTGTCGCCTCAGTTTTCTCTCTTCACACCTTTTCTTGTCTTGCTGTCACAGACCTGTCCTCCTTCTCTCTCTCTCTCTTTTCCCTCTCTGTTCTTTCTTCTCCCTCTTTTCCTTTCACTCTTCCTTTCTTCCTCTCTCCTTCTTGCTGGCCCGGACCTCCACCTCCCTCACCCCCGCCTCGTCTCTCTTCTTGTTTTCTGCCGTTCAACCATCTCCCAAGCCCTCCTCCTTTTCCCCTCCTTTCCCGCTCTTTCTCTTCCCTGCTCCCTCTCTTTCTCTTCCCTCCTCCCTCTCTCCTTCCTCTGGAGCAGATGTTGGGCAGAAGTTGAGTGTGATGTGGATCGATGAAGTCTGAGTCGCTTTGAACTTGAGCTCAGGGGAACAGGCTTTGTCAAACCCCAGGGATTATTAGTCATTTTGAGACTCGTTTTTGTAGGTTTGTGGAGCTTTCACGACGGGACAAAAGCGACTTTCTAAAGAAGTTGAGCCATAATTTTTTTTTAAGCTACAAATGAACGGTATTATGTTTATTACTCGGAGGCATTCCTTTTATGAACTGAAAATTCTCTGTTTGCATTTCGCCTTTATTGTTGCATCACAGGTAAAAATACTGACTTCTCCTTTGTAGTTTTAAGCTCATGAACCGTCACCAAACTCATTCTATGTTCACAACAAATGCATGACTCTGTTAGCGTAGCATTCACAAGGGTTAAAGGACTTCATTTGCTTATTTTCTGTTCATTCCCCATTGTTGACAGCAGAGGAAGCTCCAATGCCTAAATTCCTCATTGGAAACACAGTGCAGTTTATAAAGTGTATAAAGTTTAAAAAGCCCATATTACGCTATTTTCTGATGTATCTTATAATGTTTTCTCATCACAAATGTACCTGAAGTTGTGTTTTTTTGTTTTTGTCACACACAAACCCTGCATATTTAGGGCCGTTTACAGGACAACGGTAACAGGTGGAAAACGCAAAACATTTTGTCAGATGTCTTTATTGTTTAGATGGCAACAGTGTTTTGGGGGTTGAAAACCGTAGACCGTATATATGAGTGGACAGAGCTAACCCGTTAGCTGCCATGTGCCAAACAGGAAGTGCTCCAGGAGGCTCTTCCGGCTCCTTCTCTCCCTTTTTCCCCATTGACTTACATTAAGATCTTATCGCCCCTCTCCTGCTGTGAGCCTCGTCATTTTGGTCTTAAAATGTTCGTATTAACCCGCTCTACATGATCCTGAATTTTTTTTTTCACTATTTTGTCCGTCAAAAAGGTAATGTTCGTAACAAAAAGCCCGGCTCCAAATTCGCTGCATCGTGAGCCTCATTTGAGCGACTCTTGAAAACGCTCCACCCTGTCATTGTCATGTAAACAGTTGAAAACAGAAGACTGGATTTCCGTGGGTCGTGGCACAGAGATGACATCATAAGCACGAGTCAGTTCAGGAAAAAAACAAATATGGCAGAGCTTCAGCTTGGCCGAGCAGCAGCAAACACCACAGGACTCGAGTCAGAAAGTGACTCCACTGATCACAGAGTCGTTCAGAGCCTCGTCCGTCCACATGAAACTGGTGGAGTTATTACGCTTCACCGTGTTGTTTTGAATTGAGGCGCTGGAGAAGAGGAAGTTGAGAAGCAGAAGGTCATACACAGGTGTTTGGTCTTGGTGTGCAAACTACATCTGCAAACTGCAAGTTTTGCGTCTCCATGTGCAGCAGAATTCCCCAAAATGCTCGTGTAAACGTGGAATCAGAGTGAGAACGAAAATGCACTTTTGTGTTTTTGCTACAGACCGATTCCATGTAAACATAGCCTTAGACTGAGGAAAACTGTCACTAGAATCGTTTGGATAATTTCAGACCTGGTATTGCCAATCTTTACTTAAGTAAAAGTAAAACGTGGCAGTTAACTTGAAAACTACCACTTAATGACATCACAAAGGGGAACAGAGCATTTTGAGCTTTGCAGATGTAGACAGACTAATACTGGATCACTCTAAAATGTGTGAATGAAACAAAACACAACTCTGGGTCTGTTTTAGATGCAGTAACAACACTCTAACACGACTTAAAGCTCACAAAAGTCAATTTAGCATAATATGGTGCCTTTAAAATGGAAAGAATAATGCTTAATATGTGTCTGTTAAAGGTGTCATCAGCAGTGCAGAGAAAAAGAGAGCGGAGTCCATCCCTGCAGTGCTCAGATCCAGGATGGCTCAGATCTGCTCCACAATAGCCCTTTGTACATGTGTCAGTGTGGAATGTGTATGAAGCCAGATGCACAAACTCTCAACTTTCACACATCATTTAAGCATCAAAGCCACACTGGAGTTCAGCGCTGGTCAAATATATGTAAAAAAAAAAAAAAAAGACTAAAAAACACACCTAACTGTTGTAATTTTGCGATTTCAGAAGGATTTGAGACCTCAGTCGACGCGAGAGTTCAAAAGTTCAGCTCGTTTCTCACTTCCTGGGGCCGAGTTTTCGAGTTTTCTAAAGCTGAGAAATTCCGTCTCCCCCTGATCATTACTCACAATCTATCACAAGCATTCGATTATATCATACAATACAGTCTAAAGCTGCACTATGTCACTTTTCTGAAGGTTAGCATGGGCCTGTCTTACATTTATTTTATGTTGGGTCTTTTTATTACTAAAAAAAACACTTGCACTTTTATTTTTACTGCAAGCGTGGTCACCTCTGCGCAGATCTGACCGGTAAATTGGTCAGATGGAAGTAGGTTAAGTTTGCCACACTGTGTAACATTCCCAGTGAAATAAAAACGTCGCCATGGAAACAGGCCGAACCAGGCAGAACCTCCGCGAGAAGTTAGTTGCTTTAAAAACAGCAGAACAGATTTTTCATTTTTATTTATTGTTTTAAATTTATGCTTGTGTTTTCCTGTAGCTTCTTTCACACAGAGAAGATGGAGAATTAATTACTACATCCAGTTTTACTCTTCTTCTTTAGGGCGACTTTTAACATCTGTCTAGGGACTAAAATTACCAGTGTTTACTCATATAAAAATGATGAGACACCTGCTGTTGCTTGTAAACTTCTAAACTGTCACATTTTTATACTGTGTTTTTCCACTTTCCCGGCTCGAAAGCTCTTTGAGGTGAGATGGGTAAAGTGTCTCGCCCAAGAACACAACATTCATTCATCTGCAGGAGCTGGAATCACACCGCCAACCTGTGGGTCACTTTATTTGAGCGCTCTCCCTGTTCTTTTCCGTTTTCTTGTCGCTTCTTTCACACAGCAAAGATGGAGATTTCATTACTATATGGAACTTTTAGGCAGAGTAGCATCTCTAAAATTACTAGAGGTGCGACGAGACTCCATTTCTACGAGTCGACACATGAGTTTGGACCCTTTTTCGCTTGTAAAATTGTAAACTCACATTTTTATACTGCGTTTTTCCACCTTCCAGGCTCGAAAGCTCTTTGAGGCCAGATGGGTAAAGTGTCTTGCCCAAGAACACAATATTCATTCATCTGTGGGAGCGTTAATCACACCGCCAACCTGTGGGTCAGTGGATTTGATCGCCCTCCATGGGATGTTTATATCAAGAGTGGGATTCGAACCGGCAACCAAAGCACTGGACAAACTCTGACACGACTGAGGTCAGGTTCAGGCAGAAACGTCCAATCAGATTTGTTTATTTCAGTGACGTGTGAAGCGAAGGAGCTCATTGGTCACTCGTCTTTTTGAACGTTTTCAAAATATAATTTCTCTCACCTCAGATTAAAAGAGTTCAGTGTTTCGCTCGGCAACAGTAGCTCAGAGTGTTTGAGGTTTGAATCCCGCTCTTGACATAAAAATCATCTTTTTTTGTTTGTTTTTTGTAGTTTTTTTCTTGTAGCTTCTTTCACACAGCAAATATGGAGAATTCATTACTATAACATAGAGCTTTGAGACATAGTAGGACACGTACAATTATTAGAGGGATGAGACTCAATTTCTATGAGACGAGACACAAGACTGGACATCCTCTGTTGCTTATAAAGTTGTAAATTGTCACATTTTTATATGATTCAGATTTGTTTATTTCAGTGACGCATGTGAAACGAAGGAGCTCATTCGTTTTGAACAAAATCCCATTTGTCTCACCTCAGATTATCAGAGTTCAGTGTTTGGCTCAGCAACAATAGCTCCGAGTGTTTTAGATTCGAAACCCGCTCTTGACATAAACATCATGGGTTTTTTTTCTGTTTTCTTGTCGCTTCTTTCACACAGCAAAGATGGAGAATTCATTACGTCACATTTTTATTGTGTTTTTCCACTTACTGGGCTCACAGCTCTTTTACATCACCCATTTCCACACACTTCCATACGCCGTGTGCACTTTTCTTTCTTTACTTTTCTTGTCGCTTCTTTCACACAGCAAAGACGGAGAATTCATTACTATATGGAACTTTTGGGCAGCGTAGGATACCTATTATTTATTGTGTATTTGTTTATTTATTATAAAACAAGGACAGTGCACAGAAACATTAATCTCGGAGCGAAAAGACGCTCTGTGCCAGATTTAGCTCCGAGCTCCTTTCCATCTGCAGTCCTTGGGCAGGAACAGAAAATACATTAAAGAGACTGTTTATATTAGACCAACATTTCATCAGTAACAGTGTCTCCTTAAAATAACCACGATCCAGTTCATCATTAAACATCTAATTTCCATAAATACAAGAGTTCAAATTCATCATTATCTTCTAAAAATACTCACATTCATTGTCATCAAAATGCTCTAAAATTCATCAGTGTTATTATCCTCTGAAATATAATTCATCAACAATCTGAATATCAAGACAAATGGCATTAGCGCACACGCTAACACAACATATTTACCGCTACACAATACATTTACAGTGCAGATCAGTCCGAATGATTAAACGTTTGAAAAAGTTGAATGTTTTTGCACATGACAGAAAGTGCGGTTAGTTAGTGCAAGTTTTAAGGTGAATTGAAACTGTGTTCCAGTCTAAATGATCCATTAATAGAGGTGGGACTTTCTAAGAGACGAGACACGAGATTAGATCCACGAGAATGAGACAAGATGAGACTTTGAATCCATTTTGTGGTTCAGTTCTTAAAGGGATAGTTTTTTGGGGGGTTTTTTGGCATGAATCTGTACGTCCCCGTCAGCAGAGTCGCGCATCAACACCGACTTACCTCCCGACGGCGTCCGGTGAGTTCTTCTTTTCGGTGCTGATGAACGTGTCCGGCGAGTTGGCTGGAGTCACGAAAATAAAGCGTTTTTCTTCTCGAAACAAGATGTGTTATACATTTGCGTCACAAAACTGTTGTCCACGAAAAAGTCAGACCTCATAATCGCTTGGTACTATTTTCTCTCCGCTCATATCGCCGACATATCACTTTTTTCAGTCGTGCGGCAGCGTTTACGTGCTCACAAGTCCGCACCATTTTTATATATTTTCATATATCTTAGAGAAGCTTATATACTTATCGCTGTAGCCCTCACGCTCTCTCACATCGCGGCGGTCATCGGTCTGAGCTCGTAAACAATGTCGCACTACTGAAAAAAGTGTTGGATTCGTGCGCGGCTTCACCTGGCGGCAGTGCGGAGTGATATGAGCAGAGAGAAAATAGTACCGAGCATTTATGAGGTCTGACTTTTTCGTGGACAACAGTTTTGTGACGCAAATGTATCACTCTTTTGAGCACATATTGTTTTGAGAAGAAAATCGCTTTATTTTCGTGACCTCAGCCAACTTGCCGGACACTTTCATCAGCACCGAAACCGGGGAAGAACTCGGCTCACCGGACGCTGTCAGGAGGTAAGTCGGTGTTGATGCACGACTCTGCAGACGGGGACGTACAGATTCATGCCAAAAAACCCAAACCATCCCTTTAATGTTGGCCTCACAGTTTTTTACTTATGTATTTAATATTTTTTGCTGTTAATGCCGCACTGCTTTTTGGAAAAACAGCTCCTCAAGACTCACTTAAACCTTTTTCGTCCAATCCCAAAGTAAAAATATTAGAAAAAGAATCTCACAAGATAATTTTTCAGCAATTTCGTCCTGTGAGATCTGGTGACTCGAGATCTTGTCCTTCCCAAATATTTGCTCAGGCCGTCTGCTGCTGTCTGCCCATCACTGACACCTCCACCGCTCCACAAGAACAGCCCTTCACAGACTCGCCGTATGAAGTTACACCGCGGCCACATACCTCCACAAGGGCAGGAGGGACGAGGGCACGCCGGCCAGTTAATCCCACCGGGGAGCACTTTCATCGGGGACGGGACAAGTGTCACGCCCTCCCCCCCCCAAAACATCATCTGAGGAAACTTAACCCTCCGTGCTCTGTCCATCATTAGATCCCACAAAGCACCGTCCTTGTACAGTGTCTGCGGAGGAATGAAGGGGACCGCAGACCGCAGGAATGCCTTTTTTAACTCCGAAAAACGTGAGATCAAACTCGGGACACGTTTCAGAGGAGGCTTTTGTGTGGATGTTGAGCAGAAGGAGCTCGACAAAGAGGAGGAGATCACAGGAAGACATAAATCAGGTCAAAACAGACACACAGGACACAGACGGCCTTTCTCTGGCCGAGGGAGTGATGACAAATTGGTATTGTTGTAAAAGCCATTTTGTCTGACAAGTCCAGACTGATATGTCGCTGTGTTTTTTATTCATCTTATTCTGGAAGTTGCCGTGGGCGTCTCCGTCATCATTCGGGTTGTAGTATTTTGTATGGGGCTGATCCATTCAGCAAATAAGTAGTTTTGAAGAATCAGTGCAGTGCAGTGTGACTTGTTGTTGTGCATGAAAATCAAACATTTTACACAAATGAACCAACTTTGTCATATTTTAGCTTCCAAATTCTCCATTGAAATGAATAGGATCCCTGTTTAACCACAAGTTCCACCATAAGAAAGCGGTTTAGGAGCATTTAAAGGCAAAAGTGTGCAGGGATAAATAAGTGAATACCGGGGATATCATTCTGGTCACCACTCGCCAGGACAAAACACGTCCGTCCAATCAGATTTGTTTAGTTCTGTAACACATGTGTATTAAAGGAGCTCATTGGTCACGCATCATTTTGAACAAAATCGAATTTCTCTCACCTCAGATTAACAGTTTAGTGCTTCGCTCGCTGACAGCAGCTCAGTGTTTGTCCGAATCCCACTCTCGACATAAGCTGCAGCTCCAAGGCTCTGGAATCCACTCCCCGACCACTTGACAGCCCCACAGTCTATTTCTGCTTTTAAACGAAATCTTAAAACCAAAGCTTTTTGTTAATTGTTTTTATTGTTTTTATGTTGTGCACTGTAATAGTTGTAGCTTTTAGCTCCATGGACTTTTATACTGATGCACTTTATCCACTGCTTTTTTTTTTCTGTAGCACTTTGAGATTATTTTATGTAAAGAGCAATATAAATAAAATGTATTATTATTATTATAAACATCACTGTGGAATGCTGTTGTGGTGTTCTTGGACAAGACACTTAACCCACCTCAACCCCAGTGTCTGTGTGCACTGGTGAGTGAATGTGTGTGTGAATGGCTGAATGGTTTGTTGCTGTAAACTGCTTTAAGTGGCTTGAACGTGGAAAAGTGTAGTACCTAAATGTGACCATTAAAGGGACAGTTCGGAATTTTGGACCTCGGGCCTCATTTCCCGAGTGTTGGAGATGTGTGGAGACACTTTTTTAAACCTTCCATTCAGTCCTTGTATTTACAGAGGTTGCTGGTGCTAGGCTAGTGCATGTCAATGGCCACTAAAAATTGTCTTACACTGCAAAAAAAAGGCCTATCAAAAAATAAGAAAAAAAATACAAATTTTGAGGTAAAAATGCCATATTTTAAGTGAAATTTTCTGCCAGTGCAGTAAGAAATTTTCACTTACCAAGTTTTCTTAAAACAAGACGAAATATGAATCTTGTTCTAAGCAGAAAACACTAGCTTCAAGTATTTATGGCACAATTTTTCACCTTATTGGTTTGAGAAGGAAGTTAAAGAGGCTTAATATAAAAAGTGCTTAGAATAAGTTGTAAAATCTAGATAAGATAAATCAGGATGGAATATCTTGAAACAAGTTTTTAAAAAAATCTCATTTTATTAGGTAAAAAAATCTTTAAATTGATCTTTTAAGATGAATCTGCTTAATTCAAGTCAGTTTAACTATGCTAGAAAATCTTTTTTTGTAGAGTACCCACTCTACAGAGCACCCGAGGCAAAACTATTATAACTCCAGACTGTCGATGTGAATGTTTGTGTTGATAGAATCATTTTAGAAGTAAAACCAACCTTGCATTTGAAGGATTTATGTCTGAGAAGCAGTGAGTTGTACTTCCTGATAAAAAGCAAGCTTAGTTTTATTTCAAACATTATTCTATCAACACAGACATTCACATGCACAGTCTGGAGTTCTAATAGTTCTGCCTCGTGTGCTCTGTGGAGTGGGTAAGACTGTTTTTAGTGTCCATTGACATGCACTAGCCTAGCACCAGCAACCTCTGCAAATACAAGGACTGGATGGAATTAAAAAAGTGTCTCCACATGTCTCCAACACTCTGGCTCACAAGGAAATGAGGTCCTACAGTATGTCCAAAATTCCAAACTGTCCCTTTAACCATTTCGCTGATTAATTCTGCAGAAATCGATCATGTTTTTCAGTCCCCGATGACATTTTTTTCCCTTTCTTTTCTCCTCGTAAGCAGCCCTATTTGGTTTCTTACGGCCAAACCATTCGTGTCCATGATTGGCTAATCCACCTGTCAATCACACTCATCTGAACTCTGGGATATTCACATCTTCGTCAAATGTCAGAGAAATGTGTATTCTAGGTCCCAGGCAAACAACTATTAACAATTCAAAACACAATTTTATCTTTTGAATGGGGAAAAAGTCCTCAAAATGTCACTTATATCCTAAGAGGAAGCTGAAACCCACAAATACTAAAGCTGAATACACGTTCAACCCAAAACCTTCTCGCTGTGAGGCCGAGGGGGCTAACCACTCTGCCACCATGCTGTCCGCAGATTGCCTTCAAACGCAGCAGACAGTTTGTATTGGAATATTGGAGGCGGTAAATCAGGTTCGTTCGTAAACACAGACCTAAGTTTGGATCCGAGTCATTGTGTGTGTTGTCACTGTGGCTTCAGATAATGAGAAATAATCACCCGGCCATCTGGACAGAAACCTTTTATAGAAACAGATGCACACATAGAGCCGATATGAACAATGTGGATGCAATCAGACACCGGCACACAGTCTAAACTCCACCTAAATTATTACACGGGACTGGATATAACAAAACTGACTTGTGATTATGTTGTTGCACATCAAAAACACGTCTGGAGTTGTGTTTTGTTTCATTCACACGTGTCTGAGTGACCATTCGTTATTAGTCTGTCTGCGTCTTTAAAGCTCGAAACGCTCTGATCCGTCTTCGAGAGGTCGGCAGTTCCAGGGATGATAAGATAAATGATCCAGGTGATTGTAGTGAAGGAGTGTGGAGTTTAAAAACACAGTGGAGCACTTCCTGTAGTGCCACGTGACATCACATAGATAAGAACTCAGCCTGAATATGCAGGGTTTGTGTGTTAAACATGTGTGAATGAAACAAAACAACTCCAGGTTTTTGTATCTATCTATTCATACATCCATTCATCTGTCCATCTGTCATTTATCCATCTTTCCATCCATCATCTATACACCTATCTATCTATCTATCTATCTGTCTATCATCTGTCTGTCTGTCTGTCTGTCATCCATCCATCCATCTCTCTCTCTATGTATTTATCTATCATCTGTCTATTATCCGTCTATCTATCTGTCTGTCTATCTATCTATCTATCTATCTATCTGTCTGTCTGTCTGTCTGTCTGTCTATCTACAGTATCTGCCATCCACACATCTGTCCATCTGTCATTTATCCATCTTTCCATCCATCATCTATACACCTATCTATCTATCTATCTATCTATCTATCTATCTATCTATCTATCTATCTATCATCTGTCTGTCTGTCATCCATCCATCCATCTCTCTATGTATTTATCTATCATCTGTCTATTATCCGTCTATCTATCTGTCTGTCTGTCTGTCTGTCTGTCATCCATCCATCCGTCCATCTCTCTCTCTATGTATTTATCTATCATCCGTCTATTATCCGTCTATCATCCGTCTATCTATCTATCTATCTATCTATCTATCTAGCTAGCTAGCTATCTAGTTATCCATCATCCATCTGTCTATCCATTCATCTATCTATTTATCTATCCACCGATTCATGTATCCATTCATCTATCTGTCTGTCTGTCTGTCCGTCCGTCTGTCATCCATCTAGCTCTCTATCTATTTATCCATCCATCATCTATCATCCATCTGTCCATCTATCTATCAATCATCCATCTGTCATTCTATCTATCATCTATTTGTCAATCCATCATCTATCCATCTATTCATCTATCTATCCATCTGTCTATTCATCTATCCATCCCTCATCTATCATCTATTTATCAGTTCATTCATATATCCATCCATTTACTCATCTGTCCATCCATCTATCATCCATCCATCTATGGTGGTCCAAACTTATTCCTCACTCTCCTTTTGTATTCTGAACATCTTCATTTTTCACCATGACTTTATTAGCGCCTTCCACAACTTTCGGAGGCCAGAGCGGAGTTTGTTTACACTGCAATGTTAGCAACAACTAGCATGCTAACTGCGCACTTCCTGATTCATTTAAACCCCTCTGCAAAACCAGAACTTGTGCATAAGAGTGAAGTCAATATTAGAACTGGAAATTAGGTCTTTTTGAATGAGGAGGACGTGTACCGGTTTGGCTTTAGGGTTTGTTTATCTAAGGCGATATCCCATGATGCTTAGCGGTGTGATGTCACGATCTATTTTTAGCAAATGGTGCCAAGTGCCAAACCCGTACTGTAATGACCCTCGAGGTGGCAGTAGAGAACAGCCGATCCCCTCTTCCTCCGTGTTAATAAAACCTGAGGCAGTACGGCGCAGTGTTAATGGTCTTTATTTGTCCCCGATGACTCCGCCCCCTCCGTCCCATGATGCTCCAGGGCGCTCGTCTGGACGGGGCAGGTCTGGACGGGGCAGGTCTGTCTGGGGACGTCCTGCAGCAGATGGAGCTCTTTGACTCCTCAGCTGTTCGCCGGGACAAATGAGCCCATCAAACATGTCAGACAAGCCCAAGAGCACAAGGAGGACTGTTGTCATAGGAAATAACAATTTAAAACTAAATTATATCTTCGGATTCGTCAAAAGTGATTACAGTGTGCTTACAAAAATATTATACAGTCATTATGTTTCCTTAAGAGGTGAATGTTTGGCAAAATTATACGTTTTAAATGGTCAAAAGTCCTCAAGATGGTGCCTATAAAAGGACTGTAAAGGTTCTGAAAGGATAAAACTCATGACTATAAACCAATCTCCATTAGCGAAAAATTGTATTACAGCGCTCTAATTAATTAAATCAATCAAAAAGTACTATAAAAACAAAAACGAGCACCTCAAGAGACTAACCTTTGGCAGGACATACATTTTTGAAACTAAGGACAAAACTTAATATGCAATACCTTAAAAATAACTGAAGATACTATGATTACTTCCACCAGTAGTAGTCGAAGCTGTAGTAGTAACAGTGGCAGTAGTAGAGGTAGTAACAGTAAGAGTGGCAGTAGCAGTAATAGTAGTAGTAGTAGTAGTAGTAGTAGTAGCAGTAGTAGTAGTAGTAGTAGTAGCAGCAGTAGTAGTAGTAGCAGTAGTAGTATTAGCAAGTGCAGTAGCAGTAGAAGTAGTAGCAGTAATAGCAGTTGCTGTAGTAGCAGTAGTAGCAGTAGCAGTAGTAGTAATATTATAATAATGCAATAGCAGCAATTAACAACAGTAATATGTAATAGTTAATAACAATAATAATAATAATAATAACTAATGTAGTTAATAATAGTTGTTGTTAGTTGTTTGCATAACAACAATAATAATAATAGTTGTTAACATAATATAGTAGTTGTTGTTAGTAGTAACAGTAAATGTAGTAGTAGTATAGTAAATAATAATAGCAGTAGTAGTAGTAGTAAGTAACATAATAACTGTGTATAGTAGTAGTAATATAACATTGTAATAGTAATAATAATAAGAGCAATAATATAATATAATAGTAGTAACAATAATAACAATAATATAGAAAGTAATAACAGTAATAATAGTAATAAATAATAACAATAGTAATAGTAATATAGTAATAATATAATAATAAGAATAGTAATAATAACAATAGAATAGTAATAATAATAGTAATAACAATAATAATAGTAGTAATATATATAATAACAATATTAATATATTGTGGTATAATATAACAGTGGTAGTAGTGGTAGTAATAATAATAACAATAGTAGTATTAGTAGTAGTAGTAATAAACATAGTAGTAGTATATTAACATAATAATAGTAATAAGTAATATAATAATAGTAATAGTATTAATAACAGTAATAGCTAGTGTAATAGTAAAGAGCAACTGGTTAATATGCTAATAGATAATATAGTAATGTGGTAACAGTAATATAGCAGTAGTAGTAAGTAATATTAACAGTAATAGCAGTAGTAGCAGCTAATAGTAGTAACAGTAATAGCAGCAGTAGTATAGTAGTAGTAGTAGTAACAGTAATAGTAGTAGTACTAGTAGTAGTAGTAACAGTAATAGCAGTAGTAGTAGTAGTAGTAGTAGTAGTAGTAGTAGTAGTAACAGTAATAGCAGTAGTAGTAGTAGTAGTAGTAGTAGTAGTAACAGTAATAGCAGTAGTAGTAGTAGTAACAGTAATAGCAGTAGTAGTAGTAGTAATAGCAGTAGTAGTAGTAGTAGTAGTAGTAACAGTAATAGCAGTAGTAGTAGTAGTAGTAGTAGTAACAGTAATAGCAGTAGTAGCAGTACTAGTAGTAGTAACAGTAATAGCAGTAGTAGTAGTAGTAGTAGTAGTAACAGTAATAGCAGTAGTAGTAGTAGTAGTAGTAACAGTAATAGCAGTAGTAGTAGTAGTAGTAGTAACAGTAATAGCAGTAGTAGTAGTAGTAGTAGTAACAGTAATAGTAGCAGTAGTAGTAGTAGTAGTAACAGTAATAGCAGTAGTAGTAGTAGTAGTAACAGTAATAGCAGTAGTACTCCTCACTTTTAAGGCTAATTAAAGTGAAGTAATTAAAGTTCACTTCTTTTACCCCCTCGTGTTCCTGCGGTAACAGTTTTACACCAGATCCAAAGTGCCCAGTGCAAACCCCCGGCAGCTGCTCACAGTACCACGGTATCACAGCCTTAATGAGTCCTTGTACTCGTATGTGACGGGCCCCTCACAGTGGCCCCTGAGCCGGCCCGGAGGAAGCGCCTCGGGGAGAGGGAGGTCAACAGAAAGGGGGTCGGGCTTTTGTCTGCGCAGAGGAGCCACTGAATCAAACAGTGACACAGGCACAATCACACTCCATTAAAGTCTGCGGGGACAGAAAAAAGTGGCCCGGACCATTGTGTGAAGTCAGAGTGCTTAAAGGGGAGGAGGACGTGCACACTCAGGACACGGGTTTATAATAGACTCACATCTTCATTTAGAACCACACGGAGCTTTGTCATGATCACGCGCTTTGTCTCCGCACTTTTACTGCTGTTATTCTGCCCTTTTAATCCACTTTACTGCTGTATTAAAGAGCCCAGATCACGCTGTGTTATAATGTGGTTTCTGTATCCTTCCTTCATTCATTTTTCGATATAAAACCAAAAATAAGTAAACGGAAAATCAACTGTTTTCTTCATTATTTATCTCTAAAACCAAAAAGAAAAAAAAAACGATTTGATTATTTCAGTTTTAAATTTTGTGTTTAAATTATTAATGAAAAAAATGGATAATGGCTGTTTCCCAAACTAATGGGTTTAGTCCTGGTTTAGACCTGGTTTAGACCTGGTTTAGTCCTGGTTTAGTCCTGGTTTAGACCTGGTTTAGACCTGGTTTAGTCCTGGTATAGACCTGGTTTAATCCTGGTTTAGACCTGGTTTAGACCTGGTTTATTCCTGATTTAGTCCTGGTTTAGACCTGGTTTATTCCTGGTTTAGACCTGGTTTAGAATTGGTTTAGTCCTGGTTTAGACCTGTTTTAGACCTGGTTTAGACCTGGTTTAGACCTATTTTAGACCTGGTTTAGACCTGGTTTAGTCCTGGTTTAGACCTGGTTTAGACCTGGTTTAGTCCTGATTTAGTCCTGGTTTAGACGTGGTTTAGTCCTGGTTTAGACCTGGTTTAGAATTGGTTTAGTCCTGGTTTAGTCCTGATTTAGTCCTGGTTTAAACTTGGTGTAGACCTGGTTTAGACCATGTTCAGTCCTGGTTTAGTCCTGGTTTAGTCCTGGTTTAGACCTGGTTTAGACCTGGTTCAGTCCAGGTTTAGACCTGGTTCAGTCCTGGTTCAGACTTGGTTTAGACCTGGTTCAGTCCTGGTTCAGTCCTGGTTTAGACCTTGTTCACTCCTGGTTCAGTCCTGGTTTAGACCTGGTTTAGACCTGGTTTAGTCCTGGTTTAGACCTGGTTCAGTCCAGGTTTAGACCTGGTTTAGACCTGGTTCAGTCCTGGTTCATTCCTGGTTTAGACCTGGTTTAGACCTGGTTCAGTCCAGGTTTAGACCTGGTTCAGTCCTGGTTCAGACTTGGTTTAGACCTGGTTCAGTCCTGGTTCAGTCCAGGTTTAGACCTGGTTTAGACCTGGTTTAGTCCTGGTTTAGACCTGGTTTAGTCCTGGTTTAGACCTGGTTTAGTCCTGGTTTAGACCTGGTTTAGTCCTGGTTTAGACCTGGTTTAGACCTGGTTTAGTCCTGATTTAGTCCTGGTTTAGACCTGGTTCAGTCCTGGTTTAGACCTGGTTTATTCCTGGTTTAGTCCTGGTTTATTCCTGGTTCAGTCCTGGTTTAGACCTGGTTTAGACCTGGTTAAGTCCTGGTTTAGTCCTGGTTCAGTCCTGGTTCAGTCCTGGTTCAGTCCAGGTTCAGTCCTGGTTTAGACCTGGTTTAGACCTGGTTCAGTCCTGGTTTAGACCTGGTTCAGTCCTCGTCAAGTCCTGGTTTAGACCTGGTTTAGACCTGGTTCAGTCCTGGTTTAGACCTGGTTTAGACCTGGTTTAGTCCTGGTTTAGACCTGGTTTGGTCCTGGTTTAGACCTGGTTTGGTCCTGGTTTAGACCTGGTTTAGACCTGGTTCAGACCTAGTTCAGACCTGGTTCAGTCCTGTTCAGTCCTGGTTCAGTCCTGGTTCAGTCCTGGTTCAGTCCTGGTTTAGACCTGGTTCAGTCCTGGTTTAGTCCTGGTTCAGTCCTGGTTTAGACCTGGTTCAGTCCTGGTTTAGACCTGGTTTAGTCCTGGTTCAGTCCTGGTTTAGTCCTGGTTTAGACCTGGTTTAGACCTGGTTTAGTCCTGGTTCAGTCCTGGTTCAGACCTGGTTTAGTCCTGGTTTAGACCTGGTTTAGTCCTGGTTTAGACCTGGTTTATACCTGGTTCAGTTCTGGTTTAGACATGGTTGATTCCTGGTTTAGTCCTGGTTTATTCCTGGTTCAGTCCTGGTTCAGTCCTGGTTTAGACCTGGTTTAGACCTGGTTTAGACCTGGTTCAGTCCTGATTTAGTCCTGGTTTAGACTGGGTTTAGCCCTGGTTTAGGCTTGATTAAGATCTAGTTTAGTCCGTTTCAGTCCTGGTTCAGTCCTGGTATAGACCTGATTCAGCTCTGGTTCAGTCCTGGTTTACACCTGGTTTAGACCTGGTTTATTCCTGATTTAGTCCTGGTTTAGACCTGGTTTATTCCTGGTTCAGTCTTGGCTTAGACCTGGTTCAGTCTAGGTTCAGTCCTGGTTTAGACCTGGTTTAGACCTGGTTCAGTCCAGGTTCAGTCCTGGTTTAGACCTGGCTAAGTCCAGGTTTAGACCTGGTTTAGACCTGGTTCAGTCCTGGTTTAGACCTGGTTCAGTCCTGGTTTAGTCCTGGTTTAGACCTGGTTTAGACCTGGTTCAGTCCTGGTTTAGACCTGGTTCAGTCCTGGTTCAGTCCTGGTTTAGACCTGGTTCAGTCCTGGTTCAGTCCTGGTTTAGACCTGGTTTAGACCTGGTTTAGACCTGGTTCAGTCCTGGTTCAGTCCTGGTTTAGACCTGGTTCAGTCCTGGTTCAGTCCTGGTTCAGTCCTGGTTCAGTCCTGGTTTAGACCTGGTTCAGACCTGGTTCAGACCTGGTTCAGTCCTGGTTCAGTCCTGGTTTAGACCTGGTTTAGACCTGGTTTAGACCTGATTTAGACCTGGTTTAGACCTGGTTTAGACCTGGTTCAGACCTGGTTTAGTCCTGGTTCAGTCCTGGTTCAGACCTGGTTTAGTCCTGGTTTAGACCTGGTTTAGTCCTGGTTTAGACCTGGTTTAGTCCTGGTTTAGACCTGGTTTATACCTGGTTTAGTCCTGGTTGAGACA
Source organism: Odontamblyopus rebecca (assembly GCA_030686955.1). NCBI lineage: Eukaryota > Metazoa > Chordata > Actinopteri > Gobiiformes > Gobiidae > Odontamblyopus > Odontamblyopus rebecca. The sequence continues at coordinate 36,596,252 of CM060655.1, forward strand.
TGGTTTATACCTGGTTCAGTCCTGGTTTATTCCTGGTTCAATCCTGGTTCAATCCTGGTTTAGTCCTGGTTTAGACCTGGTTTAGACCTGGTTCAGACCTGGTTTAGTCCTGGTTTAGACCTGGTTTAGTCCTGGTTTAGACCTGGTTTAGTCCTGGTTCAGTCCTGGTTCAGTCCTGGTTTAGACCTGGTTCAGTCCTGGTTCAGTCCTGGTTTAGACCTGGTTCAGACCTGGTTTAGACCTGGTTCAGTCCTGGTTTAGACCTGGTTTAGACCTGGTTCAGTCCTGGTTCAGTCCTGGTTCAGTCCTGGTTTAGACCTGGTTTAGACCTGGTTCAGTCCTAGTTCAGTCCTAGTTTAGACCTGGTTCAGTCCTGGTTTAGACCTGGTTTAGACCTGGTTCAGTCCTAGTTTACTACTGGTTTAGACCTGGGTTAGTCCTGGTTTAGACCTGGATTAGTCCTGGTTTAGTCCTGGTTTAGACCTGGTTTAGTGCTGGTTTAGACCTGGTTTAATCCTGGTTCAGTCCCGGTTTAGTCCTGGTTCAGTCCCGGTTCAGTCCTGGTTTAGACCTGGTTTAGACCTGGTTTAGACCTGGTTCAGACCTGGTTAAGTCCTGGTTTAGACCTGGTGTAGTCCTTGTTTAGACCTGGTTCAGTCTTGGTTCAGTCTTGGTTCAGTCCTGGTTTAGACCTGGTTCAGACCTGGTTCAGTCATTGTTTAGTCCTGGTTCAGTCTGGTTTAGACCTGGTTCTGTCCTGGTTTAGTCCAGTTTTAGACCTGGTTCAGTCCTGGTTCTGTCCTGATTTAACCCTGGTTTAGACCTGGTTCAGTCCTGATTTAAACCTGGTTTAGAGCTGGTTCAGTCCTGGTCCAGTCCTGGTTTAGACCTGGTTCAGTCCTGATTTAGACCTGGTTTAGACCTGGTTCAGTCCTGATTTAGACCTGGTTTAGACCTGGTTCAGTCCTGGTTCAGTCCTGGTTCAGACCTGTTTTAGTCCTGATTTAGACCTGGTTTAGTCCTGATTTAGACCTGGTTTAAACCTGGATTAGTCCTGGTTTAGACCTGGTTCAGTCCTGGTTTAGTCCTGGTTTAATCCCGTTTTATTCCTGGTTCAGTCCTGGTTCAGTCCTGGTTTAGACGTGGTTTAGACCTGGTTTAGACCTGGTTTAGACCTGGTTTAGTCCTGGTTTAGACCTGGTTCAGTCCTGGTTTAGACCTGGTTTAGTCCTGGTTCAGTCCTGGTTCAGTCCTGGTTTAGGCTTGGTTCAGTCCTGGTTCAGTCCTGGTTTAGACCTGGTTCAGACCTGGTTTAGACTTGGTTCAGTCCTGGTTTAGACCTGGTTTAAACCTGGTTCAGTCCTGGTTTAGACCTGGTTCAGTCCTGGTTCAGTCCTGGTTTAGACCCGGTTCAGTCCTGGTTTAGTCCTGGTTTAGACCCAGTTCAGACCTGGTTTAGTCCTGGTTCAGTCCTGGTTCAGACCTGGTTTAGTCCTGGTTTAGACCTGGTTTAGTCCTGGTTTAGACCTGGTTTAGTCCTGGTTTAGACCCAGTTCAGACCTGGTTTAGTCCTGGTTTAGACATGGTTTATTCCTGGTTCAGTCCTGGTTTAGCCCTGGTTCAGACCTGGTTCAGTCCTGGTTTAGACCTGGTTTAGACCTGGTTTAGACCTGGTTCAGACCTGGTTTAGTCCTGGTTTAGACCTGGTTTAGTCCTGGTTTAGACCTGGTTTAGTCCTGGTTCAGTCCTGGTTCAGTCCTGGTTTAGACCTGGTTCAGACCTGGTTCAGTCCTGGTTTAGACCTGGTTTAGACCTGGTTTAGACCTGGTTTAGTCCTGGTTTAGTCCTGGTTTAGACCTGGTTCAGTCCTGGTTTAGTCCTGGTTCTGTCCTGGTTTAGACCTGGTTTAGTCATGGTTTAGACCTGGTTTAGTCTTGGTTTAGTCCTGGTTCAGTCCTGGTTTAGACCTGGTTTAGACCTGGTTTAGTCCTGGTTTAGTCCTGGTTTAGTCCTGGTTTAGACCTGGTTTAGACCTGGTTCAGTCCTGGTTCAGACCTGGTTTAGTCCTGGTTTAGACCTGGTTTAGTCCTGGTTTAGACCTGCCTTAGTCCTGGTTTAATCCTGGTTTAGACCTGGTTCAGTCCTGGTTCAGACCTGGTTTAGTCCTGGTTCAGTCCAGGTTCAGTCCTGGTTTAGACCTGGTTTTGACCTGGTTTAGACCTGGTTCAGTCCTGGTTCAGTCCTGGTTTAGACCTGGTTTAGTCCTGGTTTAGACCTGGTTTAGACCTGGTTCAGTCCTGGTTCAGTCCTGGTTTAGACCTGGTTTAGACCTGGTTCAGTCCTGGTTCAGTCCTGGTTTAGACCTGGTTTAGTCCTGGTTTAGTCCTGGTTTAGACCTGGTTTAGTCCTGGTTCTGAAGTACACGTATTGCGCTGCTCGTGTGTCACTTTACGCCTCACTGATAAAGTGAAGGTTTCACTTTTATCGGCTCCTCGTCCCAGAGTCGCTGTGACGAACAAACCGGAGCAGCTTCCCACAAACCCACCTGGACACAGAGCGTGTACGGAGTCTTGCACAAGGACATGACATCAGCGTGTGCGAAAAAAACATTCAATTCTCCCGTGCGCCACTTTCACGCCTCAGAGTTTCACAATTAGACAAATAATTCTCTGCGTAACCGGAGAAAACAGCGACGAGCAGCAGATGTTTACCAGAGTTTCCGCTATTTCACAGGGATTAAGCAGAACTAATCGGAGATAAAGCAAAGCAGCCGCAACCGTGTCTCTCATTACGTCCGAAAATAGCGAAACTCGCACTTTTCCACGTCCGTTAAAATTACCGCATCGCCACGGTAACGCCGCCAGGGCCCGATCTGCTGCGTGTCGGGTCTGTGGAGCGGCGAGGCAGTGCGTTTTTTTCCCCTTCGTACAAGCGACATAAAAACACACCGGACACACGCGAGACAGACGCAATTCTGTGGAAGATTTAAGGCCGAGCAGTAACATCTCCTTTGAATCAAGCAGGTGACGGACCCTCCAGCGGAAAAGTTACACGGTGGGGCTTTAAAACATGAATCACGAAGCGTAAAGAGTAAATAAATACAGGCCAGTTTTTTACAATGCCTAAAAAATGATCATAAAACAAATGTAACTGTAATGTAGACATGTTGTATAAGCGGCTCTGGAGCTCAAAATAAGTCCACTGTGCGCTGTCCACGACTCAGGAAGTGCGCTGTTAACATGCTAGTTGTTGTTCGCAGTACTGCGGCGACAAAACTCCACTCTGACCTCTGAAAAGGTTCTGAAAAGTGCTTTTAAATGAGTTACGGTGAATAATTTAGATGCTTTTGGAGGCGAGTGAGGGATGATCTGGGACGATTTAAACGTTTATCTCCATTAAAACTGTTTATTTATTCATTCTTTAAGGGCTCATGTTGAGCTTTTTTCTGACGTTTCCTCGATACAAACATATCTGGAGCGGTGTTTTGCTTCATTCACATGTTTAACACACAATTCCCGCATCCTGTATCATATTTAGGCTTCTTAGTTCTTCTCACAAACTGAAAACACTCTGTTCCACCTCGTGACGTCATGTGGTGATACAGGAAGTGCTCCATTTTTAAACTCCGTACAGCTTCACTAGAATCAGTTCACAATCTCTACTGAACGAAAGCGAAAAGGCGGCTGTTAACTAAGGGGCGGGACATTGACGTGTTCGTGACAATTAGTTAATTACAAAGAAAATAACGCATTCAAAATTGTAATGTCTTGTCTTTTAATCTGCACTGTCCCTTTAACAAATCAATAAATCAATACAAATACAAAGCGCTCTGGGTCTGGGTCTGCCGGACGCCACATTTCTATTTAAAAAACGACTTGATGGAAGTTCGGACGAAGGCGTCGCTCGTTTCATACGTGCAGAAAAGAGTTTGAATATCACAGAAGCGCCTCAGCCCGATAATACGATACTTAAAACGTATCAAAATGGAATCGATATCGTAACCTGTGTATCGAGATACTTATTGAATCGTGGGAAAACCATATCTCTGCCTCCCGAGTACAAACAGGAGGCGCCAGCAGCGAACTACAGAAGAGGATTTTCCAGCATAGTTAAACTGAATTGAATTAAGCAGATTCATCAAGATTTTTTTAATTAACAAGATGATTTTTTTTACTTGTTTCAAGATATTTCATCCTGACTTATCTTATCTCGATATTACAACTTATTCTAAGCACTTTTTATATTAACTCAGTCCAGGTTAAGCCTCTAACTTCCTTCTCAAACCAATAAGGTGAAAAATCTTGGCATAAATACTTGAAACTCGTGTTTTCTGCTTAGAACAAAATTTGTATTTTGTCTTGTTTTAAGAAAACTTGGTAAGTGAAAATTTCTTACTGCAGTGGCAGAAAATCTCACTTAAAATAGGACATTTTTACCTCAAAATTGGTGTTTTTTGCTTATTTTTTGATAGGCCTTTTTTGCAGTGTGGGGACTTGAGTCACTATTTTTTTTTTTTTAGGACTTGAGACTTGACTCGATAAAATGGTTAAAGGCTTGAGACTGGACTTGGACTTTTTTTTTTTTTTTTTTTTTTTTATGAGTCCACTAAAATTCATTTACAAAATAAATGTTGCTTTTGGGGCAAATATTGTTCTGCGATTAAAGCCTGTAATTAATTAGATTATGTTTTTAAATCAAGTCCCACCCCTACTGTTAACTTGAAGACTGCCAGTACCACTCAACTGTAGATATGTAAGACAGTGGAATAATAAAGGGTTTATTCATAATAAAGGTCACTCCAACATGTGAATGAAACGAAACCCTCTCCGGGTGTGTTTCTGAGGAGGCTGCAGTGTTATAACGTGGCTTACAGCTCACCAGAGTGTGATACTGGACCTTTAACCTGACACGAAATCCTCCCGGACTCTCAAACTCTAACACCGGCATAAAAAACATCCCATTTTCGGTGTGATTTCCGCGCCCTCCTCTGCACACCTCCGCAGTCTGGAGCTGTCAGATTATTGGGAGAATGGTCGGCGGATGACAGCCCGAATCTGCCAATTAAAGCGGGCCCCGGGGCGCTGCCGGCTAACACGCCACATTTGTGTAGATTTAGACCCATCGCTGCAGCGAGGCGAGCGAGAGTGGGCGGTTCTGCACCTTTCAGTGGAGATTCTCTGCAAAAAAATGGACAAAAAAATAAAAAAATAAAAGTGAAATTTTAAGTCTCCAACGCAATCCACTTTATTTATATAGTATATTTTATAAACATGACCATTTCCGAAGTGCTGCACAGACATAGACAATAAAAGAGAGTGAAACAGACATTTAAACAGTAAATAAAAATACATAAAGATAAAAAAAAACTTGTTATGACTATTAAAATGAATAAAAAACAAAGCAGAATCATTTAATAATTTGGTTGTTTGTTCATAGACTGTAAAGAAGTGGACTGAGGGACGTCATATCGGCTCTATTCATGAACATAAAACGCTACAATGACATGGAGATGAAGAAAACCGGGACATTTTCTCGTTTTTACTACATTTTGTCAGATTTACTACCGCGAACATTGTCATTTGTTTAGGTAAAGTACAGAAAAGCTGCTTAAAAATGACCAAAACCACAAAGAAAACGCGACGATACTGACTCACACAAGTGCAGAGTGCAGAACAGTTTTCCTTAGTCACGCGCTCGTTTCACAATTTTATCATGACCGAGCCGCCCAAACGAGGGGTGTTTCAGTTTTGCAGTTTGAAAATGTGGTCAGCCTCAGCAACAAAGCAACAAAACGCAAAGCAGAACAGGAACAACTCAAATGGGCCATTTCTGGACCATCACTGGAGCAGAGGAAAACAAAACATCGTTGCTGGATTAAAGAGGCGATCAAAGCACGCAAATGTGTTCACGGGACGATAAACCGGGACGAGGGGGCGTTTTTACTCTCACACACCTGGGATACTGTCCTGAGGAAGTGGGACTGCAGACGGACTTTCTCTTCTGGCTCTTGGCGAGGGTGGACGCTTGATCTTTCCTGCTTTGTTTCTATGTCTCGTCTTGTCTAATGTGTCTTATTCCTCGACTCTCTCCGCTTCACTCTCCAAAACTAAATTAACTATGGATTTGATAAATTGGTCTTTTAACAAAATTAACACTTTAACAAGACAAGCAGGGTCGGGCGAACCTGCGTGATCTTCGGACACACAGGATCTGTCTATTCAGAACCAGGATTACGGGACTTTGCACATTGGAGTTTAAGCTTGGACCTGATTTTCCAGAAATTCAAATACTGAGGCAGCTTTTCGGAAATTGGAGTGAGGGGCAGAGCTTCAAGTACTCGAACTTTGTGACTCTGGGCCGGGGTCTGATGGACATGCTTGGACGTGGTGGCTCTAAATCGCAATTTTTTGGATAAAATCTGGAGGAAACTTGGAGTTCTGCATAGAAATGACCTTGAGACCGATGGACAAACAGAGCAGTGTTGTGGAAAGTCGACGTAGCTGCTCTGAAACAAAACAACCCAATCTTATCTCTGGACTCCCCAGCGCCGGACGAGGCCGTCTCAGCCGCCCTGAGAGCACCAGCAGAGCCTGACCACTTCCCCAAAACCCTCGCAGCTTCGTCCCGGCCTGGTGGGCGGGTCTGTCTCTGGACTCTGCTACTGGACCATCTCCACCTCCCTGACTCCTCCTCCCGCTGCAATGTCCTGTCATAATGTTTATATGTGTTCTTTTTGTTTTCCTCTATTTTCCTCTTTCTCTGTTGTAGTTAGTTATAGTTACTATAGTTAGTATAGAGAGTTATGAAAGATATTGTAGTAATCTCATAGTTTCTGTTTGAGTTAGTAGTAAATAAAGATCGTTATGTCACAGTTAGTCACTTGTTTAGTTAATCACTGTAAAGCGCTTTGTGTTGCATTTGTGTATGAAAAGCGCTCTATAAATAAAGTTTGATTGACGGCGCTATTGTCCTTCCACCGGTAGGAAGACAGCGCCAAAAACGTGTTTAAATCAGCTGAGCGGACACGTAACAGCAACGTAACGTGAACACTCTGAGGAAGAGCGCAGGGAGAAGTCGAAACTTTCAGGTCTGAAAACAAACTGTGGGACCTGGTAACACAAACGAGTGGAAGACCACATGAACCTCACGGGACTATTTGTTCAGCTTTGTTGTGTAAAGCACTCTGAATTTGTGTATGAATCGTGCTCTACAAATAAACTGGTGTTTCCTACATAAATGGACCGAACCTGCCAGCCTCTGTTCCAAATAGGAAGAGAACACGATAGAGATTCTGGATTCTCCATCGACTTTGTTTCCAATTGTCTTTACATTGAAAAATTTGTCGCCCCTCTCTCTGCAACTCGTCATTTTGGTCTTAAAATGTTCGTATTAAGCCGCTCTACCTGATCCTGGTGTTTTTGTTTCACTGTTTTGTCTGCAAATACAGCACTTAACACACCGATTAGAGCAAATAATAACAAAAAATGTGAATATTTTGTGTGCAGATGCTTTGTTTTTATGGTGTTTTGCAAAGTCTTTTTTGTTATTGAGTCCAAATAGATTCAGCTGTTCCCAGACACTTTGGACGAGACTTTGGAGTCATTTTGGAAAACAGTAAACTTGAAACTTTATGGACAGCAACTCTAGTTATATTTTAGCATTAAAAATATGGTTTTGATAAAAAAGATCTTGCATATACTGGAGGATTAACCATTATAGACACATAAAAAGATATTTTGTTGAACAGAAATACTGTTAAATTACATATACCTGCCGTGACAAACACCTTATACTGGGAGGTGCTTTAATAAATGTATTAAGCACTTTTTTTTTCTGATATGGAACTCGACTCCACACTCGCTCCTGTAACTGCAGCCATCATGAGCTTCATTTGACTGGAGCCGAACACTGTGGGAGACGTCACCCTCCCTTAGTCCAACTCTTTCTACAGTCTGTGGTTTCCTACTTTTTTTAGAATCACAGAAATACACTGAGTTACTTGATCGTGTTGGTGTAATTTTGCCTTTAAAGTATTAGAGAAAAAACTCCAGATTTCGGTGAGCACAGGTGCGATTCTTCTGTCTTTAGTCACAGTTTGTATAAAGGAATAATCTGAATGCAAAGTTGAGCAGTTAAAGTATGATATCTGAACAATACGAAGTGTGAGCTCTGAAAAGATCCGTGTTTTTTTTAACGTATTTTTCTGTTCTGTTCCTGGAAACTATTTGATGTGCTGTGGAGGGGTAGACGGCGGGCGAGGAGACAGGTCCCTGCACCTGCCCCGAGGCGACAGCACCTCTGCTCTGCTCCATAAAACATGAGGTGCACATCACAGCGAGAGAGCCCCTTTAACCAGCGCTGACACGGGCCTCATTTAAATACACGCTCGCCTCTCGCCGCCTGAACAGGGAGCGCGGTTCAGACCTGCGACGCTGCGTTCGAGTTCCTACTGGATCTGCGCAGTCAGAGTAGTACTAAAGGATGAGTAACGTGGCTTGTAAATAACATTACTCTATAGGCGGATTTCATGACACGTCGCACATATACGATGAGCACATGCGCAACTCGGACCCGAAACAAACTGTTTTTATGGCGGTTTGTACGTTCAGGAAGGTGAAATTCGAGCTGCTTGTGTTGTACCAAAATGCCATCGCGTCGTGCCGTTGATTGTACGAACAGGCAGGTAAAAGGAAACGGATTGATTTTTTATCGGATTCTGTGAATTATTCTCTTTCTGTTAATATTAAGGAATGATTAAATGAGTACTTACGCTTTTTTCCTATTCTGACTGTATAACATATGCTCAACTTCAAATGCCATAGGAGCATGTTAACCTTGTGACCCTTGTCTATTTAAGTAAATGTGCTGTCTCTGCAAGGGCCTGATTTAGACGATGGCCTAGACCACATGTGTCAAACATGCGGCCCGGGGGCCAGATCCGGCCCTCCAAGACCTTTAATCTGGCCCTCGGCTGATTTTTCTATTAAAATACTTAAAATTTTCAGATTTTTCTGTTAATTTTCTGCACCGTTTAGCATAGCAGCGTCTCCGGGGTTTCTGTACGTTGCGACTCCCACCAGAGCAGCACAAATGAAGACTTTCCTCTTTCCAAACGCTCTTAAAGGACGATCGTTTTGACTGTCGACCGTGACCCTCATCAGCAAAATGTCAAAAAATGAGAAAAGCAGATGCTGAGTTCAGGATTTCCCAAGAAAAATAGTCTAATTCTTATTTGTTGACAGAGGTGAATGGGAAATCTGTGCTCAGTGTGTTTGGAACAAGTGGCGTTGCTCGAGGAATATAATCTTAAACACCACTACGAGACACGGAGAAAAATACAATAACTTGAAGAGAGAACTGAGTTTTCTGATCCGGCCCTTTTGGGATCAAAGTAGGCTGCATACGGCCCCCGGACCAAAATGAGTTTGACACCCCTGGCCTAGACGTTGGGCTAGACGCTCAATTTTGGCAATTTTACGTAAGCAACAAGGATAGAATTACACCTGCATCAGCAAGTGTTGTGTCCAGCTATAAGAAGGGTCTCGCAGAAAGAGCTTTCCAGAGACGGGGTTTAGGACCAGCTGATTCGAGGCCTGTACTACTCAAACCAAGAATAAAGATCTTCCTGTGGACCGCATGATGCCTTCTGAATTTTTGTTCAAGTGCCTTCAAAAACCCAATATCAACAATTCCCAAAGGAAAAGGCGCATTTAAACAGCACCGCCGCCGTGAGTGGATACGAGCCACAGACGAGAAGACTGGTCCGAGGACTTGACTGACAAGACTCGTGTTTGCAGTGATCACTTTATATGAGGTATTTATAAACTATATGGCTGTCAGAACAGATCCCTCGGTCTTATGTGCGTCCACCCAGGCCTGGTACAGCCGTCTTGTGTCCTTGTGTGGCCTTTGACTTGGTAAAACTCCGGCTTTGACGATACAAAATTCACTTTCATTTGTTATTTTGTGCATCCTCGAAGGTTGGACATGACCACATTCCACGAAATTGTACATTTCTAAAGACTTATGTGCTCTTAAATTCTCCTTCGTCCACGCGCTTGGCCAATTTATGAGATACATATAAATGTGGGGCCATTCAGTTACCGGTATTTTTCATATGTCCGCTTCCCACTCATCATCAGGTAGCGTGTAAGGGTCGGGTAACTGCGTATCTGTGCATAAGGTTAACGTCCTTAAAGAGCCGTCACGATCTGTTGGCTGAAGGGACTTTAAATACGATGACTGATCGCACCGGTCATTATCCGCCACTGTCACGATCGTAAACCCGGGAATGTTTTGTGCGAGCGGAAGCGCGCATAATGTTTACACACTCTGAAACCGGTCTATTAGAAGTTGAAAAAATATCCCCCTAATGTCTCAAGAAAGAGTAAAAAGTGGTACTAATAGTTCAAATGTGGCGAGTTTATTTGTACAGCACGATTCGCACACAAAGTGATTCAAACTGCTTCACGGAATAAGACATACAGTAAAATCACAATGCAAATGAATGAAAACAGAAAGAACGATCATGACATTTAAAAAAGAGAGACATTAAATGAGAGAGAAGAAAGCAGAAACAAAACCTTTCAGTCGTCTGCAGCGAAACAGAAGCGTTCAGAGTGAGAGCAGAGGCCCGTCTGACATCTTCAGGACGACTGTTTCAGGTTTTAGCTTCATGAAAGTGAAAAACTGAGTCCTCGTGTTTAGTTCTGACTCTGGGCACCAACGGGAGGCCAGGATTAAACCAGGACTGGACCAGGACTACACCAGGACTGGACCAGGACTACACCAGGACTGAACCAGGACTACACCAGGACTGGACCAGGACTACACCAGGACTGGACCAGGACTACACCAGGACTGAACCAGGACTACACCAGGACTGGACCAGGACTACACCAGGACTGGACCAGGACTACACCAGGACTGAACCAGGACTACACCAGGACAGAACCAGGACTACACCAGGACTGAACCAGGACTACACCAGGACTGGACCAGGACTACACCAGGACTGAACCAGGACTACACAAGGACTGAACCAGGACTACACCAGGACAGAACCAGGACTACACCAGGACTGAACCAGGACTACACCAGGACTGGACCAGGACTACACCAGGACTGAACCAGGACTACACCAGGACTGAACCAGGACTACACCAGGACAGAACCAGGACTACACCAGGACAGAACCAGGACTACACCAGGACTGAACCAGGACTACACCAGGACTGGACCAGGACTACACCAGGACTGAACCAGGACTACACCAGGACTGAACCAGGACTACACCAGGACTGGACCAGGACTACACCAGGACTGAACCAGGACTACACCAGGACTGAGCCAGGACTACACCTGGACTGATCCAGGACTACACCAGGACTGCACCAGGACTACACCAGGACTGAACCAGGACTACACCAGGACAGAACCAGGACTACACCAGGACTGAACCAGGACTACACCAGGACTGGACCAGGACTACACCAGGACTGAACCAGGACTACACCAGGACTGAACCAGGACTACACCAGGACTGGACCAGGACTACACCACTTTAACCTCACAAAGAGAAGAGAAGCTTTGGACCAGATTTAGCTAAAGCTTCTTTCCATCTGCAGTGGCCCTAAACCAGGACTGATCCAGGAGGTCAGTCCCTGAGATGGTTCATTTATGTATTTGTTTCACATGTAAATAACAATAAAAAAACAATTAAAAAACACACACGAGATAAAAAGTAAGTGTAGGAAGAGGCAAAAAACCCAACAGGGCAGAATATTTAAGCCTCCACCTTATGAATACATTAAGCGATAAGATAAGAGAAGATAAGAGAAGATAAGATAAGAGAAGAGAAAAGGAGAAGAGAAGATAAGAGAAGAGAAGAGAAAAGGAGAAGAGAAGAGAAAAGAAGAGAAGAGAAGAAGATAAGAGAAGAGAAGAGAAGAGAAAAGGAGAAGATAAGATAAGAGAAGATAAGAGAAGAGAAGAGAAAAGAAGAGAAGAGAAGAGAAGAGAAGAGAAAAGGAGAAGATAAGAGAAGAGAAGAGAAGAGAAGAGAAAAGAAGAGAAGAGAAAAGGAGAAGAGAAAAGAAGAGAAAAGGAGAAGAGAAGAGAAAAGGAGAAGATAAGAGAAGAGAAGAGAAAAGGAGAAGAGAAGAGAAGAGAAAAGGAGAGATAAGATAAGAGAAGAGAAAAGGAGAAGAGAAGATAAGAGAAGAGAAGAGAAAAGGAGAAGAGAAGAGAAAAGAAGAGAAGAGAAAAGGAGAAGAGAAGAGAAAAGGAGAAGATAAGATAAGAGAAGAGAAGAGAAAAGAAGAGAAGAGAAAAGGAGAAGAGAAAAGAAGAGAAAAGGAGAAGAGAAGAGAAAAGGAGAAGATAAGAGAAGAGAAGAGAAGAGAAAAGGAGAAGAGAAGAGAAAAGAAGAGAAGAGAAAAGGAGAAGAGAAGAGAAAAGGAGAAGAGAAGAGAAAAGGAGAAGAAAAGAGAAGAGAAAAGGAGAAGAGAAGACAAGAGAAAAGGAGAAGAGAAGAGAAAAGGAGAAGAGAAGAGAAAAGAAGAGAAGAGAAAAGGAGAAGAGAAAAGGAGAAGAGAAGAGAAAAGGAGAAGAGAAGAGAAGAGAAAAGGAGAAGAGAAGAGAAAAGGAGAAGAGAAGAGAAAAGGAGAACAGAAGAGAAAAGGAGAAGAGAAGAAAAGAGAAAAGAAGAGAAAAGGAGAAGAGAAGAGAAGAAAAGAGAAGAGAAGACAGGACTTTACTGATCTCGCAGTGGAGAAATTCAACAGTCACAGCAGCTCCAGGACAGTTTAGTGCAAAAAAGGAGGAAAAAAAAAAGTGTGACGCAATTAAGATAAACAGTAAAAGTAGATCATAGAAATTATAGAAATAATAATAAAAAATAATAATATAAAGTGAATAAGTATATGTACAAAATTTACAGAGAGAATTGAAATATAAATACTATATGTATATATAAAATAAAGAAGGTAGAAAAACAGTGCAAGTAAAACTGAACATTACGGCTGCGCGAGACGGTTCATGAGGCACTAACACAGACGGACTTTGGAGAGACTCG